>PVLC010048846.1:0-10665 GCA_004027655.1 Graphiurus murinus | reverse complement strand
AGGAGGGCAAGAAGCACTGGAGGCCCTGTTTGCAGTTGATATCTGAGGTGGGGTAGGTTTGTGGGGCTGAACCTTGACCTGGGGGTCTGTGTTGCATTCAGGTAGTTAGTATCAGTGCTGAACTGAATTGTTGGGCATTCATTTGATCAGAGAATTAGAGACTTAGTTGATGATGTAAAAACAACAAATAATATATACCAATGCAATTGTATTCTAGCCTATTTTATTTTTGTTTTATTATACTGTTTTTCCTTCCTTCCTTCCTTCCTTCCTTCCTTCCTTCCTTCCTTCCTTCCTTCCTTCCTTCCTTTCTTTCTTTCTTTCTTTCTTTCTTTCTTTCTTTCTTTCTTTCTTTCTTGGATTGAGCCCCAGGACATTCTAACTCTGAGCTACACTCCCAGCCCTTTTTATTATTTCTATTTTGAAACAGGGTCTTGAGAAGTTGCTGAGGGACTCACTAAGTTGCTGAGGCTGTCCTTGAGCCTGTAATTCTCCTGTTTCACCCTCCCAAGTTCTAAGATGACAGGCGTGTGCCACTGTGCCTGGTTTATTCTATTCATTTTCTAAAATTCTAGCGAGGTGCAGTGGCACATGCCTATAATCTTAGTACCTGGGAGAGTACAAGAGGATCGCAGGTTTGAGGGCAGTGTGGTAACTTGGGGAGATCTTGTTTCAAAATTAAAAAACAAACAAATAAATAACAACAACAACAAAAAGCCAGGCATGGTGGTACAGGCTAGTAATCCCAATACTTGGGAGGCTGAGACAGGAGAATCTCAGACGGGAGGCCAGCCTTAGCAACTTAGTGAAGGCCCTCAGCAACTTAGGGAGACTCTGTTTCAAAACTTAAAAAAATTAGCTGGGTGTGATGGTGCACACTTTTTTTTTTTTTTTTTTTGTGGTACTGGGGATTGAACTCAGGGGCATTCTACCTCCGAGCTATACCCCCAGCCCTATTTTTTATTCTTTATTTTGAAACCGAGTCTCACTAAGTTGCGGAGTGCCTCACTAGGTAGCTGAGGCTGGCCGCGAACCCCGATCCTCCGGTCTCAGCCTCCCGAATGCTGGGATGATAAGTGTGCGCCACCACGCCCGGCTTGATGGTGCACACTTGTAATCCCAGTATTTCGGAAGCTGAGGCAGGAGGATCAAAGGTTCGGGGCCAGGCCAGGCTCAGCAACTTAGTGAGGCCCTCCACAACTTAGTGAGATGCTGTTTCAGAATAAAAAGTTAAATAGGGCTGGGGGTGTAGCTCAGAGGTAGAATGCTCCTGGATTCAACCCCCAGCAACACACAACACACACACACACACACACACACACACACACACACACACACACACATACCCCAAAAGGGTATGAGTTGCTTTTAGTTGTTATGTCTTTCCAGTTAGCATAACCAAATGAAGTCTAGTCCTCCTTTTCGAGATGTTTCTCTCAGGACACCCTCAGCCAGGGACAGCCCCACCCCTCCGTTCTGCAAACTTCACGATAACAGCTTTACCCCTTAGGGATGCCCACAGAGGCAATCCGGCTTCTAGGTGGGGACACAGGAGACACCCCAATCTCATTGGTAGCACGTGGCCCGGAGCGTAGCCCTGCGGACGGCTGCTGGCCCCGGTTTCCTGTTGTTTCTTATTAGCTTCAGTTTGAGTAGGTAACCTTTTCTGACCTTGTCCTCAAATCCCGAAGTCGAACCCTTTCTGAAGCCCTTGATCCTTCAGTACTGAAAACACACAGTCAACAGTTGTGGAGTGATTAAACTGATATTATCCACCAAAGTTTTGATTTGCGGCTGACCCCACCTGACCCACAACATCCTGGTCCCAAGGGCGGTCAGGAGCCTGGATGGGGTTGGCTTTAGCCAAGATGGCAGAAGTCCTCTTGGACCCCGTAGGTACAAGCCTCCAAGCTCATCCCAGCATCCCAATTCCACCTCACAGCACCCTCAATGCAGACTTCCCAACGCCTGTACGAGGCAGGCATGAAACAAGCGCCTATTCGTGTGCCATGTGGTGTGTGTAAAAACGCCTGTTCCTCCCTTCTGCAAGGGTTCGCTCTCCCATCTGGTTTAGATTTGTGTAAACACTGCCTGCCCACAGAAGGGTTAATGATAATGGGGAGGGGAGTTCTGTTTACAAGGCCAGGGCTCTGCAGGAATCCAGTTTCTCCCAGAAGTTGAGCCCAATCAAAAACAACCCAGAGGGCCTAGAAGTATTTCCTGTTAACCCCAGCGAGGTCTCTGCTTTGGCAGGACCCTGTGGGTCCAACAGGAGGCTGGAGAGGAAGAGGAGGAGGAGGAAATGCTGGTTGAAGCAGCAGCAACCGGGACCGTATAGCTGGAAGAAACATCTGCTGAGAGTATGGCCTGCGTAATAACAACTCACGCTTTAATAACATAATGAAAATCACATTTCTGTAATTGTATAATCTACAGGCCCAGGACCGGAATATCACTTGTCTCAGTGTGATACACGCCAGACAGAGGAGCTTGGGCCCTTTGGCAAAAATGTATCCAGGGGTGATTATTTTCATAGAGACAGTGTGTTACTGGACTTCTGTCTCATTAAGTGGGGCTTACTAGTATTATTATTATTTTTCAGATGACCAATTCTAAAAATTAAACTCTTTCTGGTCTTCCTCTCCCTCAAGCAAAGGGGAACTCGTGGATGTGTGGGTGGGGGCACTGGGCTAATTATTTCCTTAAAAGGGGCAGAGAAAGGACTTCATGTGAGGCCGAAGGGAGTCATTTTTAGAACTCTCTGGAGAGATTTCAGCCAGAAAGATGGCCCAGCTTGAGTCAAGCCAATCTCCCTTTCACCATGTTTAGAAAATGAGCCAGGAGCGTGACCACTTTCTGATTTACGTGACTGCTATTAGAAGACAAGGTCTTCTTCTCTGTCTGTAGAAGTAGCAGGATACAAAAATGAGACTGCAGCCAGTAGCGCATGCCTGTAATCCCAGTACTTGGGAGGCTGAGACAGGAGCATCAGGGATTTGAGGCCAGGGAATGGTAACTCAGTGAGACCCTGTTTCAAAAATAAAAGGGGAGCTGGGTGTGGTGGTGCAGGCTGTAGTCCTGTACTTGGAAAGCTGAGACAGGAGGATAGCACATTCAGGGACAGCCTCAGCAGGTAGTGAGACTCTCATCAACTTAGTGAGACCCTGTTTCAAAATAAAAATAAAATAGGGCTAGGGGTGTAGCTTGGAGGTAGAATGACCTGGTCTCAATCCCTAGTACCACAAAATAAATAAATGAATAAGTAAACAAACAAATAAATAAATGGAGCTTGGGATATAACTGAGGGGTAGAATGTCCCTGGGTTTGATCCTCAGTACCACAAAAAGATTAATTAATTAGTTTTTAAAAAAGTGAGATTGTGTCTTAAAATGCAATTTAGGACACAGTGGTACTACTTATGAGAATGAAGAAGTTGGCAGCCATTTATTTATTTATTTATTTATTTATTTATTTATTTATTTATTTATTTATTTATTTATTTGGTACTGGAGAGTGAAACCAGGGGTGTTCTATCTCTAAGCTATACCACAAGGCCTCCCATATATATATATATATATATATATATATATATATATATATATATATATGTATGTATAAAAATAGGATCTTGATTGGTTGCTGAGGATGACCTCCAACCTGCAATCCTCTTATCTCAGCATCCCAAGTACTGAAGATTACAGGCTTTCGCCACCATGCCTGCCTCTGTGCAGCTTTTTAACAGAGGGGTTAGTTTATACCCCATATTTGCAGTATTCTACTGAACCCGTGATGAGTTATCTCTACCTGATCATTTGCAATTGCTCTGAAATTTCTTAGGCTCTATCTAGTTCCATCTTCAGAATGACAGTGTTAGCTGGGCATGGTGGTGCATGCATGTCATTCCAGTACTTGGGAGGTTGAGACCAGAGGATCCCTAGCCTCAGCAATTTAGTACAACCTAGTGAGACCTTGTTTCAAAACAAAAAACAAAAAGGCTGCTATAGATCTTGGAGGTAGAATGTCCCTGGGTTCAATCCCCCCCTCCACCCCAACACAAAGATAGTGCTGCATTCAGTAGGGCAGTTATTGCTTCTTAACATCTTTCAAACATTGTTTTCTAGTGCTGGGGATGAAACTGAGGGGGCATTCTACCTCCAAGCTACATCCCAACCCTATTTTCCTTTTTTTTTTTTTATTTGGACTTTCTTGCTAAATTGCTGAGAGTCTCATTAAGTTGCTGAAGCTAGTTTCAAACCTGCCATCGTCCTGTCTCAGCCTCCTCAATACAGGGATTCCAGGCATGCGCCACCACACCTGGCTTTCTGAGTGCGTTAGCAGCATATCCAGTGCACACAGGCAGTGAGGAGCGCACCTGTGCCTTTTGATTCCAAAGCCAAGTTTTCCCTGGCCATACTGGACAAGATGCCACATAATTCCCCTCGATGAATAGTATAATCATGAAATGTAACAAACAGCATCTGTAACCCATAAATACATGGGCAGCCACCCACAGCACAACCAAAGCTCATTTGCATTTAACCTTGCTCAGATCAGCCAGCACCCCGATTTTTCACCCCAGAGTATCAGGCTACCTTTGATCTAGTTTCAGTGAGTCCCCTAAGATCAACAAGTGAGCAAGTCAGCTGAGAACTTGTCCAAACGCAGAAGTTCAGGCCCTGGCCCCGATCTCTCAAACAGGATTCCACGCTCCGATCGGTTCCTGTGCCGATGCCAGGGTTTGAGAAACACAGAATCTACCAGGCACAATCTAGTGCAGCCCTACCTGTTCTAGGTGGTGGGTTTGTGGCTTCTATGTCAGGAGAGGGGAGGAAAAGACAATCGGCAGAGCTTCCCTACATACTCCCTTTTGGGAAGGGCTGGCGAGTCAGGTTGGAGACAGGGGCTAACTGTGCAAAGAAGAACCTGGGGGAGAATTGGGAACCAAGAGGAACGTGGAAACAGCTGCCTGTAGACATCTGGTTTGTGGTCTCAAGGAAACAGAGGCAATATTGATTTTCGAAACAGGAGTACATTTTGTGAAATGTCATTGGAGAAACCCTGGCGTGCTTCTTGAAGGCGGACTAAACCAGACTAATTGTTCCTACATGCAGCAGCAATCTGCAAAAAAAAAAAAATACCTGCCCCCCCCCCCCCCCCCCGCCATCATCCTCCCTTCTGGGATTTGGAGTCCCAGCCCTGAATGTGAGGTTTACAAGCTTCCCTGGTCCAGTGTCAGGACCTCCCCTCTTGGCTGTGCTAACTTTGCTTCCTCTGTCAGCTCAGTATTTATGCAACCCAAGCCCGAATGGCTTCTCTGGCAGGTCCCAAGCCCTCGCTCTTCCCTGCCTGCATCTTTGCTCTGCAGAAGCTGCCAGATTTATCAAACAGCTCCCTAATTCTGCGGCTCTGGGACCCAGGCAAATGTCCACGGAGGAGAAACTCTTAGCCACTGAAACGTGGCACGAATGCCCGGGCGCTGGATCCTGTTGTGGGCAAATCATGTTGAGCGATTTGAAATGACTCTCCTGGGAGCTAGTTGTCAGCTTTTTTTTTTTGGTGTGTTCAGGAAATGTCTGCCACATTTTACATCAACGTTTTCAAACTGCGAGTGAGCGAAGTGTTGACTGGTAACGCTGAGGGAGCGAAAGGAAGAGGGTGCGGTGCCGTCAGCAAGAGCTCCGCTCACAGAAGTAACCTTGTTTTCCAATTAAAAAGCACAACAACGTTGATGGGGAAGGTGGGGGGGGCAGCCGTTCCTGGCACATCATCGCTGCATTGGATATAAACCCCATCCTGATGTCACGCGAAGCTGCAGTAAATAGCCTGTGATGGAAAGAATGGGGTGGCGTTGGGCTATCTGCCATCCTTCATACTTCAAGGTCCAGGAGGGTCAAAGTCAATCAACATAGAGGTAAATATGCTTCTCAATACACCTAGGCCTGTTACTCAAGCCTTCAAAGTGTGTATGTTATCATCCCCAAGATTCCCAGCTGTCTACTGAAAAAAAAAAAGTCTTTTTTTTTTTTTTTGCAGTACTGGGGATTGAACCCAGGAGAATTCTACCACTGAGTTCCACCCTTCAGCTCTTTTTTATTTCTTATTTTGAAACTGGGTCTTGCTAAATTGCGGAGGGTCTCAGTAAGTTGCTGAGGCTGGCCTCGAACCTTTCTCAGCCTCCCAGGTCCTGGAAGATTACAGGCGTGCACCACCACGCCCAGCTGAATCTACTAAAGTTTGACTTCCACCCGAAGTCTTCCCTTCCAGGGAGGATTAATATCTCCTTCTGTCTTCCAGAACAACTTGTCCCAAATGCATGAAGGTGACCATGGGCCAGCTGTGAGGCCCCTGCCCCTTACAGACGGACTGCCTGCTTACAGACATTCTCTGAGTTCATTGGCCAAACACATTCACAAAAGGAGAAAGAGTCACTGAGCTTCATTCAGTCGCAGCTGGGAAGGGGCAGAAGCAAGATTTGAACCCGGGATTCTGTGCCTCTGAAGCCTGTTCTTTTCTCCATACTCATGGTTCTCAAAGTGTGGTCCTCAGACCAGCAGCATCTGAGAACTTGTTACACATGCAGCTTCTCAGGCCTGCTGGAGACACCCAGCAATCTTGATTTCTAGAACGAGATTCATTTCTGCCTGAATGGCCTTCCCTGGGACACGGGTGTGTGCTTTCTCAGTACCTTTTGCAGGTGGCCTGCCTGTTGCTCTGAAGCTGGAAATGACCATGTGTGGTCCTTTAGTCACAGAAACTATCCAAAAACAAAGGGCTGTAGGCCAGGCAGCCATGCCTATAATCCCAGTACTTGGGAGGCTGAGACAGAAGAATCACAGGTTTGAGGCCAGCCTCAGCAAGTTAAGAGATTCTCAGTAACTTAGTGAGACCCTGTTTCAAAATAAAAAAAGGGCTGGGGATGTAGCTTGGAGGTAGAATGCCCCTGAGTTCAATCCCTAGTACCAAAAAACAAAGAAACAAAAGAAAGGGCTCTAGCCAGAGTAGTGGCACAGGCTTGTAATCCCAGTACTTGGGAGGCTGAGACAGGAGGGTTGCAGGTTCAAGGACAGCCTCAGCAATCTAGAGAGACTCTCAGCCACATAGCAAGACCCTGTTTCCAAATAAAAAACAAAAGGGGTTGGGGGTATAGTTCAGAGGTAGAACACCCCTGGGTTCAATCCCTGGTACCAAACCACCACAACAAAGAGGTCTGCAGGCTCCAGAGACCCCTTAGGTTACAGGATACGATTTCACATCTCAACCCTCAGCACAATGGCATTTTTCAGCCTGGCTCTTTGGCATCCCGTTTAGAAGTCTGGGTCCCCCACTGAGCAGGCTCCTCCTCCACTGCCTCTCACCAATCCCTCCGCAGGCACCAAAGCCCTTTCCAGAATGTCTTCACCTTTCATGTGGCACCAGCACGCAAATCCCCCATTCCACATAAATGAGAAGGAGCGCCCTTTCCACCCGGGTCTGCCGGTGCTGCCCCCGCAACCCCCCGAGCTGGTGCAATTCCGCGGCTGCGCGCATGTGTGTGTAATTGCTTCCTGAGACAAGACCTCCAGAGCCCAGCCCAGATGAGGTGCTAATGATGAGCCCCGCAGGATCTGTTACTGGAGCGAGGGCCCATCTGGAGCGACTCCGTGGAAGTGCTTTTTATGTGAATGGGTCTTAATAGAGTCCCTTCCACCTTTGTTACCGAGTATCCCGCCATAGAAAATCAGAAACAAAAGCAGAAGTTACCCCTGCCCGCTTTGCTTTGCAGAATTGCTGGGGTCAGTAGGACTCACCCACTGGGTCTTCCCCTTCTTCGCTGTGGGTCAGGGAGAGAGTTCCTTCCAGGGACAGACCTCGGAACTTGGTTAATGGATGCATTGGTTTTTTTGTTTGTTTGTTTGTTTTTAGTACTGGGGATTGAAGCCAGAGGCATTCTACCTCTGAGCTACACCCACCAGCCCTATTTTTTATTCTTCATTTTGAAACAGGGTCTCACTAAGTTTCGGAGGGCCTCACTGAGTAGCTGAGGCTGGCGGCGAACCCATGATCTTCCTGTCTCAGCCTCCCAAGTACTGGGATTACAAGTGTGCGCCACCAGAGCCGGCCTTTTTTTTATTTTGAAACAGGGTTTCAGTAGGTTGCTCAGAGCCTTGCTAAGTTGCCAAGGCTGGCTTTGAGCCCGCGATCCTCCTATCTCAGCCTCCCAAGTGCTGGCTGGCTGGATGTATTACTTTAAGTATCAGCTCCTGAGCCATTTGTGAGGAATCAGAACAGCTGATATTTACTCTGAAAGTGAGGTTTAGAGGAAGCTAAGTAATTTTCCACGCTGTTCTGGAAGATGTATAAATAGGGTTTATTTATTTATTTATTGGTTTGTAAAGTAGTCTTAATACTTGTCTAATCTCATTTTATTCTTCAAAAAAAAAAAAATCTCTGAGGAGGTATTTTAGATCTACAGAAAGACAAATGAAAAGGATTGGTAGTTAGAGTTTCAGTCCAGCCTTGTCATTTTATAGAGAAGGGGAGAGAGAGAGGGCAAGCATCCTTCCTGCGGGAGGACACAGGCTCGCTGAGTGCTGCAAAGAGGAAGGACCAACTGGGCGTGGTGGCACACGCCTGGAATCCCAGTACTTGGGAGGCTGAGACAGGAGGATCGCCGGTTCAAGACCAGCCTCTGCAACTTAGTGAGGCCCTGTTTCAAAATAAATAATAAAATAGGGGTGTAGCTCGGAGGTAGAATGCCCCTGAGTTCAATCCCCAGTAACCCCCACCCACACACACACAAGCTCACACATACACACATAGAGAAAAGTGAAGAATCTAGGATCTAGTTCTTCTAATTTTTTTTTTTCCAGTACTGATGATTGAACCCAGGGGCATTCTACCTTTGAGCTACACCTCCAGCCTGATTTTATTTCTTATTTGGAAACAGAGTTTCACTAGGTTGATGAGTCTCACTACTTGCTGAGGCTGTCCTCAAACCTGGGATCCTCTTGTCTTAGCCTCCCGAGTACTGGGATTACAAGCATGTGCCACCATGCCTGGCTTATTTTTTATTTTCAAACAGGGTCTTGCTAAGTTTCTGAGGGTCTCACTAAGTTGCTGAGGCTGGCCTTGAACCGTTAATCCTCCTGTCTTGGCCTCCCAAGTACTGAAATTACAGATGTGTGCCACCACCACCCAGCTTTAGGTCTTCCAATTTTACAGGAGATGATTGTTGGTTCTAATTTTGGCTAAAAGAGAACTTTGCTAGTCCCCAGCGCCTCCCTTTGCAAACGCCGCCATGCTAACCCTCCTGAGCAGGGAAGCTATGCATCTGGCAGGTGTGCAGTGTGACCAGGGCCCTGGGATTCTCCACTGACTTGGACATTTGTCCCACCTCTGTTTGTGGTCCCAAGCCCTGCAAACAAGCCGTCTTGTTGACTAAGAAGGTGTCGAGGGATCCTAGCCAGCCAAGGAAAGATCGTCATCTCTCTCTGTGTGCCAGGAAACCAGCGCCTGGGCATTCAGTGAATGTGAATCCAACTGGCTAAATCAAAGTCCGATTCTGGATTTCCTTACAATGGCATTTTATTTCGTGTTTCCTTTATGAAGTTATGCAATGGACTGAATGTTTGTGTCTGTCTGTCTGCAAAATCTTAAAATCTTTTTTTTCCCTCTCCCCTACCTATGATACTGGAGGTTAAACCCAGGGACTCTTTACCACTGAGCTACACCCCCAATCCTTTTAATTTTTTTTTAATTTTGAGACAAGGTCTCACTATAGTTTTCAGGTTGGCCTCAAATTTGCAATTCTCCTGCCTCAGCTTCTGAGGTAGCCAGGATTACAGGTTTGTGCTACATGCCTGGCTTCTCTCTGGAAAATTCTTGTGGAACATCTTACTGTCCAGTGTGATAGTATTAGGAGATGTGGCTTGTAGGGTGTACTTAGGTCATAAGGGCAGGACTCTCATGAATGGAATTAGTGCCCTTCTAAGAAGAGACCCCAGAGAGGTCCGTCACATCTTCCATCCCAAGAGAACACAGGAAAAGATACTAGAAACCAGGAGAGGAGCCCTCCTTGAACACCAAATCTGCTAGTGCCCCCATCTCAGACTTTCTGACAGAACCGTGACAAACATTTGTTGCTTATAAGCCACTCACTCTCTAGCATTTTGTTATAGCATCTCAAGCAGACTAAGACAAAAAGAGGACAATTAGATAAAAATAGGACTAGTTAGAACTTTCCAACAGAGTCGGGACCCCTTTGAAGTATTTGTGGCACAGAGGAGTGATGGTTTTGATGATATCATTCCCCCCCAAAAAATGATTATTGCTGGTCCAACTTTGGAATTCACTGCAGCCAACTGGCTTTGCGTAATGAAACAAATTCCCTTTATCTTGTTAAGAGGTGAAGAGAGACTTCTGGAATGTTTGCTGTGTAGGTTAATGGAAGATGTTAATGTTTTCTAAATGCTCTTGAGAAAGGCCCGATGTTCATTGGTGTTCATCTGTATTCTCAGGGACTTGGCTGTGCCGCATCGTGGCAAATACAATTGGATATGTTTCATTAAGACTGCGGCTCTGTCTTTTAATTAACTTCTTGTTCCTGTCTTTGGTGAAGTATTAATTATTTTTTAATCATCACTGGGATGCACTTTCAGGAGCAGCAGCTGGAATCATCCAACCTTA
>PVLC010048845.1:0-10615 GCA_004027655.1 Graphiurus murinus | reverse complement strand
CTACATGTACCACCTCCGGAAGATGGCGCCAACCTTGACTGTGCTCCTTTAGTCATCTGGCCAAGGCTCTCTCCATCTATCTGGCTGGCGCCCTGAAACACGCTTAGCTGAATGCACCCTTCTGGTGAGGATTCAAGATCTAAGCTCAGTGACTTCCTAATTGCTGGCTCACCACCTGGATACATAAATTTACCTACCCCGTTATATATTGGTTGTTTAAATATCTGGACCACTATGTTTATAGCTGCACAGTTTACAATTGCCAAACTATGGAACCAGCCAAGATGTCCATCGACAGATGAATGGATTACAAAACTGTGGGATATGTACACAATGGAATTTTACTCAGCCATAAAGAAGAACAAAATCATGTTATTTACAGGGAAATGGATGCAACTGGAAAACATTATGTTAAGTGAGATTAGTCAGTCACAAAAAGTTAAAAATCGTATGCTCTCCATAATACGTGGAAGCTAGGGAGAAAATGGGACATAAGAGGGACTCCAGATGAAGAAGGAGAATCCTTAGGTGAACAAAGAAATTGACTTAATGGAAGATTATGGGGGAAGGGGGGACACCCTAATGAGCATGATGTACTTTCACAAACATATCAAAGTCAATCACTAAACTGACCTTGAGAAGGAGGGAGGGGAAGGGAGTGGGGTGGGTATTGGGGAAGGGTTAAATGAGAGATGTGTGCATGTATGCCTTTACCTATAATCAGCTTGTACCTAACAAAGATGTATGATTACAATGCACCAATTAAAAATTTAAAAATTTATTTCCCAGGTTTCCTATGAGTCCCCCCTCTCTTAGGCATATATTTGGCACACTGGGTTCTTTGCTGAATCGGGGTTAATAAGCTAATAGCTGGCGAAGGAAGGACAAGTTTGCTCAGCTTTCCATCACTGTAGCAAATACCAGAGACAACCAACTTATAGAGAAAAGGATTCTTTTTTGCTCCCAGTTTTGGAGGCTTCCGTCCCTGGTTGGTGGCCCGACCGCTTGGAGGCAACACAACATGGTGCATTACAGAGCAAAGCCGCTCAGCTCATAATCAGTTGGGGAGTGAAAAAGAGAGAGAGGAAGGGGCCGGGTCCCCGAGTCCTCCAGGGCACACACCCCAGCGCCCTGCAACCTTCCACCAGGCCTCACCTCCTACATGTCGACCACCCTCCGTCAGCCCCCACCTGGGGACTAACCCTTGAACGTGGGGTCTCGGGGAACATTTAAGTTCCAAACTGCAGCGGACATCAGCACTCCTGGTCCTTGGGCCCTGGACCTAGATTTTTTCCAGATGTGCTCCTGGTCCTTAGGCCTCCAGGATTGGACTGGAACCACATCACCAGCTTTCCCCAGCCTCCCACCTACAGCTGGCGGATGGTGGGACTTCTCAGCCTCCACAATCGCGTGAGCTGATCCCTCATAATAACCCCTTTTTGCATATCTATGTAGTCTACTGGCTCTGTTTCTCTGGAGAACCTGATTAATCCATTTCCATCCTGACTCCTTCAATTGGTTCCTTTCAACAGCTTTGTTGACATATGATTTAAGTACCATACAATTCAACCACTCAAAGTACAAAGTTCAGTGGTTCTTGTATATGCACAGGATTGTGTAGCCATTACCATCATCAATTCTAGAACCTTCTCATCACCCCAAAAAGAAACCTCTACACCCATTAGCAGTTGTTCACCATCCCACTCCAACCTCCAGCCCCGGGAACGGCCCATCTACTTCTTGTCTCTGTGGATTTACCTACTCTGGGTATTTCATATAAATGGAATCATAACATGTATGGTGTTTCCAGACAGGCTTCCTTCACTTAGTGTTTTCGAGGATTATCTGTGCTGCAGTATGTATCAGTGTATCTGTGTGTGTGTGTGTGTGTGTGTGTGTGTGTGTGTGTGTGTGTTACTGGGGATTGAACCTGGGGCATTCTTCCTCTGAGCTATACCCCCAGCCCTATCGTTGTTATTATTATTGTTGTTGTTGTTGTTGTTATTATTTTGTTTTGTTTTGAAACAAGATCTCACTAGGTTGCTGGGAATCTCACTACATTGCTGAGGCTGTCCTTGAACCTGTGATCCTCCTGTCTCAGGCTGTACTAGGATTACAGCTGTGTGCCACCATGCCCAGCTAGTACATCATTCTTTACCATTACCAAATAGCAGCATCTCATTTTCTTTATCCATTCATAGGTTTTCTCCATTTGGGGAGTATTATGAATAATACTGAATATAACACTATACTGAACAAATAGAAATAATACTGTACTGAAGGTTCATTACAGAATTTTGCATGATTATGTGTTTTCTTTTTCTTTCTTTTTCTTTTTTTCTTTTTCTTTTCTTTTTTTTTTTTTTTTTTTTTTTTTTTTTTTTTTTTTTTGGTACTAGGGATTGAACTCAGGGTCATTCTACCTACGAGCTACACCCTCAGTCCTATTTTTTATTCTTTATTTTGAAACAGGTCTCACTAAGTTGTGGAGGGCCTCACTAGGTAGCTGAGGCTAGTTGTGAACCTGGATCCTCCAGTCTCAGCCTCCCGAATGCTGGGATTACAAGCGTGCACCACCACGCCTGGCTGATTATGTGTTTTCATTTCCATTAGAGACTGACTTCACAGTAGAATTGCCTGGTCATGCAGTAACACTGTGTTTAGCTTTTTGAGGCACTGCCGAGCTGTTTTTCTAAAGTGGCTGCACCATCAAGTACTCCTTATCTTAAAAGTTTCTCAGTGTTCCAGAGACTCGATCACTATTCAATCAATTTTCTTATTTTTCTATGGCTTTATTTTCTTGTTCATTAATCCTATATGGACCTAATTCAATATGTAGTGACCATCTATATCTGGATTTATCTCCAAATTCATAGCCAATGACTTCAGAATCATTGCTGAGAAGTCCTTAG
Organism: Graphiurus murinus; assembly: GCA_004027655.1. Lineage (NCBI taxonomy): Eukaryota > Metazoa > Chordata > Mammalia > Rodentia > Gliridae > Graphiurus > Graphiurus murinus. The sequence goes on along the minus strand of PVLC010048845.1, from coordinate 7,703 downwards.
TCTCCCCCATTAACATGTATTTCTTTTAAAAATGAACTGTTTACATGTCATTAACTTTAATTCTGGGTTGTTCATACTGTGCCATTAACTTGTCCATCTAAGTCCATGTCAGGACCACACAATTTTGTGAGTATGTGTGTATGTGTGTAGCACTGGGGATTGAAGCAAGGTACACCCTCAACCTTATTTTTTTTTTCTACTTTGAAACAAGGTCTTTTAACTTGTTATGCACTGGCCTTGAACTTGTGATCTTCCTGTCTCAGCCTCTCAAGTACTGAGATTACAAGCTTCCACCACCACGCCAGGCTCTGGACCACACGATTTTAATTGCCACTTTGATTTAATAACTCATACAACTATCTGCCCTTATCACTATTCATCTTTGGAATATTATTTATTCTCTCAGTTGAATTTCAGAATATTTGTATTAATGCCTTTGAAAAATCTAGTGGGAATTTTTTTAAATCTCTATTGCATTAACTCTATAAATTAATTTGACATAAGTGATTATTACTACAATATTTACTTCTTCCATCTTAAACATACTTAATGCCTCCTTAAACAGGAGAAATTTCAAAATAAGACTGACAGTATCTTGGTGAGCTATAGTCTTTCTGTCATCACATGAAAGTACCAGAAATTCACTCCCAGTGTAACCCATGACCTGCTTTGATGATGTAGGTACTCTTTCTAAGCCTTGACCTACTTTCCCTCTCAGTGGTACTTGATTATTAGTCAACCTTTCCTTGGTCCTCCATTGATATTCATGATTCTATGATTTAATAGAAAAAAAGAAAGAGAAGAATCAAAATATTTCTGGGGTTTGAGGTTAAAGTGGCTAAAAGAGGCTTAATATATTCCAACAGAGTATTGCTAAAGGCTATTAGAAAGAAAAGGAAAAGGCTGGGCATGGTGGTGCATGCCTGTAATCCCTGTGTTTGGGAGGCTGAGAAAGGAGGCTCTCAGGTTCGAGGCCAGCCTGAGCTACTTATTGAGGCTCTCAGCAAATTAGTGAGACCCCTTTACAAAATAAAAATAATAAAATGGGGCTAGGGGTGTAACTCAGAGGTAGAATGCTCATGGGTTCAATCCCCAATACCACAAGAAAGAAGCAAAGAGGGAGAAAGGGAGGGAAGGAGAGAACAAGGGAAGGTGTATGGAGGGGAAAGGGGAAGAAAGCTCTTTTTCAATGTTACTTTGGAGGGCAGAAAAACAGTCTATGTCTCAAAATTACCAGGGGATATATTCAGCCATACACACAAAATCATTTTACATAGTAAAGCTCTCCAAAAATGGAGAAGCTGCAGGTAAGGGGGGTGAGCCCTTCATCCCTGGATGCAGGAAAACCAAAGACCCACTGCCAAGTGCCAAGGACACCGCCTGCCTACTTCTAAGTCTGTGTTGATTTTGTTCTTCAAGTGGGAGTGACCTTTGTATAACTGAAACAAAGAGCTAGAACTCATGAAAATCGGGGTCAATTACTGTACTTTAGATAGTGCCTAAAGGAAGGAGAAAGAGGAGACAAACAGAGAGACAGAGATAGTGTGATCAACAAAATAAGATCAAGAACCCTCCTCCACCCACCTCCCCACCCACCCCTGCTCACCAAAAACATGGAATCATGGGTGTCAGTGGAGGAACAAAGAAAGGCCGGCTAAGAATCAAGTACCACTGAAAGGGAAAGTAGGTCAAGGCTTAGAAAGAGTCCCTGCATTAGCAAAGCAGGTCATAGTTTGCCCTGGGGACTGAAGTTGCGGTAGCTCTTTGTGAAGACAGAAGGACAGCTCAGTGGCACTTGAGTCCAGAAAAGGGGTGTTTGTTTTGGGATGAGGAGGGTGTCCACTTCTGAAGGCCAAAGTCCAGACAGAAGACAGTAAGAGACGGAAAGGACATTAGATGCCTGGTATTGGTGGCTTTAATATTCATGGTTCTGACCATTTGTCATTAATATCCACGCTCCAAGACACGTAGTAATTTTCAAATTTTGCCAAGACACACACTGGAAGCACATCAGCTGCGAAAGTGCCGTACAGCAGTGAGTCACTTGTTTGGAGAGCAAGGCTAGCCAGCTGCCCAACATCTGTAGCACATCATGCCTTTGTTATTCTCTACTAATTGCTAGATATGTTATGGCTTTCATGAAGCCAGAGAGAGTTGTACGCCTTGTGATCAATGCCTTTGTTAGTATACGAGCAGATTTACATGGAATAAAACTGCAAGCACAGCCTGGTAGTCAATGACGGGTTCGATTTTCTCAGGGCAATATCAACCTAAGACAGGGCTCGTTGAATGACTCATCGAGACCCCATGACGGGTAAGATTATGCACCTGGTAGGAAATGACCTAAGACAGGCACAGTCCTTCAGTGCATTTTAAAATAAAAACGGGGGAGTTGTGTGAGCCCAGCTGGGCCTTTTCCCTCCTGGCAGTTGCTACCTGCATATATGAGTAATTATACTGATTATTCTGCTATGGCTACTTTGGCGTCTCAAAATCTGGTGACTGCTCCTAGGATGCGTAGATGAAAGACCCTCCTACTTCTTAGAAAGTAAATATATGACTCTAAAGGTTTATGGGTTTATGACTCTAGAAAGTTTGCTTGACCAGGCTATGTTACGAATGTGGGCTATACGTGGAAAACAAAGAAGTGGTGCTAATTGTGCTCTAACAATGATTGATATGTCATAAATGTATATGTAACCCTGTTGTACTCGAGAAATGTATAAAAAATCCATGTGAATAATAAAAATTTTTTAAAAAGAAAGAAAAAAAATGAAACCAGAGAGACTCTGTTGCTTTGTGGATCCAGGTAAACTCATGGATAATGTTGAGATTAAGGTGATATACGATGGCAATGTTCTTTGGTGCTTCAGAAAACCATCTAGCAACTGAAGATACCACTTTGATGCTTTAGGCATCGCTCTATTTAATGGAGGCAATTATATAGGAGATATACTCCAAGTGGGATTTTTTTTTTTTTTTTTTGCGGTACTGGGGATTGAACTCAGGGGCCTTCTACCTCCGAGCTATACCCCCGGCCCTATTTTTTTTTTATTCTTATTCTTTATTTTGAAACCGAGTCTCACTAAGTTGCAGAGTACCTCACTAGGTAGCTGAGGCTGGCCTCGAACCTGGATCCTCCGGTCTCAGCCTCCCGAATGCTGGGATTACAAGCGTGTGCCACCACGCCTGGCTCCAAGTGGGATTTTTGAAACTCTTTAGGTACAGTCTTTAAAACTATCAAGATTCTAATTACTGGAAGGAGTGAGGCCATCATTATAGAAGAAAAACTGTTAGGATTTGGAAGAGGGCTGGTTTTTAGCATACAGGTATGAGAATTTATTTTGGAAGTTGGAATAAAAGGTGTGTGTTAGCCTGATTTCCTCAGAGGATAGAACATCAGAAAAGTAAATACATATTCATGCAGGTACTTCCTGGGGAGCTGTGATCACAAGAATCAGGAGGGAAGGGGAGTGAAATGGTGAGAGGCAGCACAAGGCACGTTACTGAGTTGCTCCATTCCATGGACCACATGGGAGGGCACTGAAACCCATCTCAGTACTTCCTGTTTGGGATGAGAAAGGAAGAGGCATTTATCCACCAGCTTGAATACCCATTGATGAAAGGATCATTCCATTGAGGCCTAAGTCCCCATCACTTCCAGGTTGCATGTATGAAGATTCCAACCATTCCTTTAGGGCTCCAAGACTGGGTGGTAACAGAGAAGCCTTAGTATGGGAGATAAGGGGTGCTTGCAGGTTGCCCCCGGGTGCAGCAGCTCAGACCCACTAGTCCAGTACTGGCTGGAATAAAAAACAGGTGTGGATGAAAGGATCAGAAATAGGGCATCGGAGGCACCTGACCCAAGATGTTTGTGGTTGAAGGAAAAGTAGACGGGGTGAGCAGTTTGGTAAGAAAATCCAGAGCAGGCTCCTCATTCCTCTCAGATGCAAGGCCTTCTTACAGGAATAGGGATACTGCAAAAAGAGTGTGTATTGGATTCAAGTGCAGAGGAGTTATCAAAGCCACTGGGCACCTGAAATGAGTGTGGTCGTGTCAAGGGGTTCATCTGAAGTTGAGCAGTAGGAACCTTCAGTTCTTTTCATTTTCTCCATGAGTGTCTGCACCCCAAGAGTGAGAGCTTAGCAAGAAGACTGTGAGGGTCACCCAGGGGTCCTGGCATGGAACACAGAGCAAGGGGTATGGGACTGGTCATCTGAGTGGGGGCAAGGGTGCACGGAAGCAGCCGATATGGAGTCAAGGGCGAAAGAACAGGCAAGGTAAGGTCACAGGCACTGATGTCCAAGGTTTCCACGAGAACGGAGCAGAGCAGGAGCAAGGAAGGCGGATTAAGTCCAGAGCCCTGTATGGATGGCAGGTCTAGAGCAGAATCAGGCCACCCAGAGACATGAATGCTGTACCCTGCCACAAGTTAAGATGTGGGTGCTGAGGCTGCTCAAGAAGGGGACAGGGAGGAAAGGAGAGACCTGGGATGGCTCCCGAAGTGGCCCAGGGTGAACGAAGCAGTAATAGACGACAGCAGTAATGATTTGGAGACAGTCGAGTGGGTGGCAGCAGAGACTTCAGATGAGAATACAGGGAGACTGGGGGTTGGAAACTGAAATTTGAGGCCCTGAGGTGAAAGATTTTAGGGAACTAGTGTGGTAACTAACAATTGAAGTGGCCGTTAAAAGTTTGAAAACAAAGATCAATTTGCTTTGGTGCAGACTTACCAAAGGTTATTTCTGCAAGGTATGTTGGAGAGGTGGATGTCGACTTTTACTTAATACACTGGATGTAATTTGAGTGTACTTTAAAGGAGCCTGCATTGCTTTTGTGATTTAAAAACAAAAGGAGAAGAAAGAAAACAAAATAAGTCAAGGACAGAACTCTAATCCAATCTGGTCCTGAACAAACATTTGTTCCCTATAGAGAACAAGGCAGACGGTGCAGGTGTGGTTTGATTAGTCTTCCTTACACTCATTTTTGAAAAATCAATTTAAACTATGTGAACCTAGTCAACACAAAGAACAAATAGCAGTAAATGTTTTCAGATGATAGGGAGATATAAAAGCCGTAGTAAATGTTTAACATGCACACACAGAGGCCCAGCCATATTTCATCAACAGCATTTTGTTCTTCCTTTATGCTTCCAGGGAAGTACCTGCCTCTTCAGTCATTGCCTTCAGCCTAGGCCCCACTCGGCAAGAGGTCCTGGAAGGCCTGGGGTTCATAGAGAGTGACTAAGAGTATTAACAATAGCTACCGTTGTTAAATGCCTGCATGCGTGCCCAGTTTATGCTAAAACTTGATGTTGCATATCTTAGATCTTTTTTTTTTTTTTTTTTTTCTGTACTGGGGATGGAACCCAGGGGCATTCTACCTCTGAGCTACAGCCCTAGCCCTATTTTTTATTCTTTATTTTGAAACAGGGTCTCACTAAGTTGCAGAGGGCCTCACTAAGCAGCTGAGGCTGGCCGCGAACTCAGATCCTCCAGTCTCAGCCTCCCGAATGCATATCTTAGTTCTTAAAACAGAAAAGTAGGAGAGGCAGTATCAGCAAACTTCCACCACTTATTTTGGATTGGCCAAGGCTAGTCACTGGTGTCTTGATTGCAGGTAACAGAGTCTACTTTAGATGGTTTAAAACAACTAGGAGTTTTTTTTTTTTAAACATACACGTAATCATTGGGACAGCTCAAGAAATGAACTCTTAGCTGGGTGCAATGACAGCACATGCCTCCTGTAATCCCAGTACTTGGAAAGCTGAGACAGGAGATCACAGGTTCAAGGCCAACATCAGCAACTTAGACCCTGATTCAAAATAAAAGGGGTTGGGGGTTTAGCTTGAAGTAGAATGCTCCTGGGTTCAATCTCCAGTACAAAAAAAAAAAAAAGGATTCTTGGCTGAAAGTCCCCATGGAATCAGGTCATCGTGGGATCTGTTGCCTCTTCCACAACTAGGAAGTTGCTGCATTGAGAGGCCACGCTCTCCAACGAGAAGCCAGTGCCCATCCTCAGCTCCAGGGTCATTCCAAACTGCCACAACCAGGAAGCAAGTCAATCAGAAAGACACGTGGCCTAAACCGTCAGTCCACATGTTACCTCACCCCAAACTTTCAACAAAGCACTATCACCCCCACTGAACACATAAGAAAACTGAGGTTCATAAGGTTTAAATGATGTGATAAAAGGTAGCAAAATCAAGATTTGAACCAAGGTCCATGTTTCACTAGTCTCATATGGTAGAATTTATATGTTTGTTTTGCTGAAACTAAACAGCAAGGATAGTAGACTCTCTCTGTTCTCAATTGCCCTTTATCCTGACTTTCAATATAGCCAGGGAGGCCTGGGACCCTTTCATTTCCAAATCTTTGCTCCAGCAATTTTCTTAATTGCTTTAGTTCCCTGATCCCTTGGGTCACCTGAGAAGCCATGTGTGTCAGAATCATTTGTGTCAGCAAAGGAGGAAGGATTTATCTGTCAGTCTTGTCTCTCACTGGTCAAAGAATCTCTCCATAAAGTATTACTATCCCTCCCGCTGTATCTGACCCATTCAAATCCTGGCTCTTCTAGAGAGCCCAGATCAAATATTACCTCTCCAAAAGACTTCTCCAACCTCCTTGGCAAAAGGCAGCCCCACATTCTCTGGGTCATCTGTGTGTTGTATTTGTACCTCACTTCACACATTTCCCATAATCAATTTATATAATTGTCCCTACTGTCGTATAACTTCTTTGGAAACAAGACTCTGAACTTTATCTCTGGGTTTCTTAAATCTCCTGACACAGAGTGTGTGTGTGTGTGTGTGTGTGTGTGTGTGTGTGTGTGTGTGTTAAGGATTCATTAGAGGAATGAATGAATGAATGAATGAATTTCTCTACTGGGTGCTCTTCTTTTGAATATAGGATAATCTGTATCCAAGTAATTGCACATTAATTGATCTAGTCTCCTAGTGTTTTTAATTAGTGAGACTATCCTCCATCACCGCTGTGTCTGATTTCTCCCATATTTAGCAAGCCCTTATCAGTTGCTCAAGACTACATGTTCGTGTCTCCCCAAAGTTCACATGTTGAAACCTAATCTTCAACGTGGGATTTGTGGGGCAGGTGATTTTCAAGGTGATTAGGTCTGAAGGGGGGAACCCTCATGCATGAGATTAGCGCCCTGAAAAGGAGCTGAAGAGACCAGAGTTCTCTCCCTTCCGCCATGTGAGGACACAGCTAGCAGGCGCTGTCTCTGGGCCAGGAAGTGAACCAGTGGATCTGCCCACACCTTGATCTTGGATCGGCCTCCAGATGGTGAGAAATAAATTCGCTGTTCATAAGCCACTCAGTTTGCCATGTTTTGTTGGGGCAGCTCAAACGAACTAAGCCATCAGTTAATACATAAAATATTTCTTACCTATTTACTTGTTTTGTGGCTTCTAACAGTTGGGGCGGGGGGACTGAAAAAGAGAGAGAGGGTACAGGACTACATATTTGAAGCTGAAAGGAGTCCGTTTTCTCTTTGAAGCAACCACAATGGGATGCTTTTTATACCAGCGCAGGCTCTTACCATCAGTAACAATTCATCAGGCCAAAAAGAGTGGAAAAAGTCATGAAAGTAAAGGCTTCAAGGAGTCTCCGTAGTCTACTTTTAATCCACTCAATTTCCTGCTCAAGTAGAATTTCTTCCATTTGTGTCAGTCCTTTGGGGTCGGC
>PVLC010048844.1:0-10660 GCA_004027655.1 Graphiurus murinus | reverse complement strand
CCATAGTTTTGTAATCCATTCATCTGTCGATGGACACCTTGGCTGCTTCCATAGTTTGGCTATTGTAAATTGTGCAGCTATAAACATAGATACACATACGTCGGTCTGATAGTTTGGTTTCCATTCTTTTGGGTAGATACCCAGAAGTGGTATTGCTGGATCATATGGTAGGTTCATTCCCATACGTCTGAGGATCCTCCATACTGTTTTCCAAAGTGGTTGCACTAGTTTGCAATCCCACCAACAGTGTATTAGAGTTCCCACTTCTCCACATCCTCGCCAGCAGTTGTTGTTCGTGTTTTTTATGATTGCCATTCTGACTGGAGTTAGGTGAAATCTCAGGGTAGTTTTGATTTGCATCTCTCTGATTGCTAATGATGTGGAACATTTCCTCATACATTTATTGGCCATTTGTATTCTTTTGTGAAGTGTCTATTTAGATCCTTTGCCCATTTTTTGATTGGGTTATTTGTTTTCTTAGCTGTGATTTTCTTGAGTTCTCTGTATATCCTAGATATTAGACCTCTATCCGAAGAGTAACTGGCAAAAATCTTCTCCCACTCTGTAGGCTCTCTGTTTAGGTTCTTGATAGTTTCCTTTGCTGCACAAAAGCTCTTCAGTTTAATGCAATTCCATGTATTGATCTTCCTGAGGGTTGCTTGTGCTTTTGAGGTCTTGTTGAGAAAGTTTTTACCTGTGCCTATGTGTTCAAGTGTTGGTCCTATGCCCTCTTCAAGTAGCTACAAGGTCTCTGGCCTAACTTCCAGGTCTTTAATTCACCTTGAGTTGACTCTTGTGCAAGGTGAGAAAGTAGGGTTTATTTCCAGTTTCCTGCATATGGTTAACCAGTTTTGCCAAAACCATTTGTTAAAGAGGCTATCTTTTTTTCAGTGTATATTTTTGGCTCCTTTGTCAAAAATCAGTTGACTGTAAGTCTGTGGGTCTGTTTCTGAGTTTTCTATTCTGCTCCATTGGTCTGTGTGTCTGTTTTTGTGTCAATACCAAGCTGTTTTTATTACTGTGGCCTTGTAGTAGAGTTTGAAGTCAGGTATTGTGATACCTCCTGTATGGTTCTTGTTGCTAAGAACTACTTTGGCTATCCTGGGCTTTTTGTTTTTCCAGATGAATTTAAGGACTGATTTTTCTGTCTGTGAGGAATGCCCTTGGTAATTTCATGGGTATTGCATTGAATCTGTAGATCAGTTTTGGGAGGATGGCCACTTTGATGATATTTATTCTGCCTATCCAAAAACATGGTAGATCCTTCCATCTTCTAAGGTCTTCATCGATTTCTTTTTTTAACCTTTTGTAGTTTTCCTTATAGAGGTCGTTTACCTCCTTGGTTAGGTTTATCCCTAAGTATTTTATTTTTCAGGGTGCTATTGTGAGTGGAATTGTTTTCTGGATTTATTTTTCAATGGATTTATGGTTGGCATACTGGAAAGCTTCTGATTTTTTAAGATTGATTTTGTATCCAGACACTTTGCTGAATTTGTTGATCAGTTCTATGAGTTTTTTGGTTGAGTTTATTGGGTCTTCTACGTATAATATCATGTCATCTGCAAAAAGGGATAGTTTTAGTTCTTCTTTCCCTATCTTTACCCCTTTGATTTCCTTCTCTTGCCTTATTGCTCTGGCTAGAGTGTCAAGTACTATATTGAACAGAAGAGGTGATAATGGACATCCTTGCTTTGTTCCTGTTTTTAGTGGGAATTCTTGCAGTTTCTCTCCATTTAATATGATATTGGCCGTGGGCTTATTGTATATTGCCTTTATGATGTTGAGGTATGTTCCTTCTATTCCAATTCTCTGAAGTGCTTTTAGCATGAATGGATGTTGGATCTTATCAAATGCTTTTTCAGCATACATTGAGATAATCATGTGATTTTTGTCTTTGATTGTGTTTATGTGGTGAATTATATGGATTGTTTTTCGGATGTTGAACCAGCCTTGCATCCCTGGGATGAACCCAACTTGGTCATGGTATACGACTTGGTCATGGTGTATAATTTTCTTGATGTGGTTTTGAATGCGCATTGCTAGTATCTTGTTTAGCAGTTTTGCATCTAAGTTCATCAACGATATAGGCCTATAGTTTTCTTTTCTTGAGCTGTCTTTATTTGGCTTTGGTATTAATGTGATGTTGTCTTCATAGAATGTGTTTGGGAGGGTCCTGTTTCTTTCTATTTCACAGAATAGCTTGAGGAGTATTGGGATTAGCTCTTCTATAAATGCTTTATGACCTTTTACTTTCTATGAATGACTAATCTCACTTAACATAATATTCTCTAGTTGCATCCATTTTCCTTCAAATGGCATAATTTTATTCTTTATGACTGAGTAAAATTCTAATTTAAAAAAATGATATTAGCATATACTGAACCTGTAGTCCTGAAACATCTGGTCCAGTTTCAAGGCATATGTTGTGTGCGAACTTTCCCTTGCATCTACAGGCTGTAACCATGACGTTTTTATTTACTTATTTTCCTAAAAACTCCTTTTATAAATCTGGATTTTACATTAACTATTACTTTAAAAATATCACTGTAATATTACATTACATAAAGTTTATGAAGCACAGAGAAGAAAAAACCAATAATACTATTAACTACTCTAATCTCACTATTATCTCATTTATTCCTTTCTCTTTCACATGTATATTTTAAGATAGTTTTAATCATACTGCACTTTCATAGTCTGCTATCTTACTTTACAATGTGCTGTTTTACCTTCTGTCTGTACTTTTCTATTTAATGAGAGAATCATTTTTTATTGTTTTTGATGGATGTATAAAATCTTACATAAATTTTCTCTTTTCTTAGTTACTTCTGATAGAAATGTATGACTTTCTTCTTATTCTGTTTCAAATAGCACTATGATGAAAATTTTTCACACTTATGGGATTTTCTTTCTTTTTTCTTAAGATAATTGTTCTTTCAACCTAGAAGGTTTCAGAGTTGTCTCTTTTTCTTTGAGTTAGGGAATCTCTCCAGAATATAGATAAGTGTAACTCTTCTTTGTCTTTTTATGTTTTTATTGGTGTAATGTAATAATGCATCATAGTGAGATTCAAAGTATGACAAACACACATGCACACATCACTTATCTTTCCCTCTATATGACTGGTAGTGAAACCTTCTTGTATGGATTTTACTTTATTTGAACGGCCCGCTTCCTCCATCTTCCTTTTTCTCCATCCCTACTCCATCCTCCAACCCCTTCCACTATTCTGTTTTCTCTCATTTGACTGAAGTCCCTTTTGCTTCTTATTTTTGTTCTAGCTTCCACATATGAGAGAAAACATGTGATCCTTGACTTTCTGAGACTGGCTGATCTCACTTCACATAATATTCTCTAGTACCATCCATTTTGCTGCAAATGATGTAATGTTGTTCTTTTTATGGCTGAGTGAAATTCCATTTTGTATATATACCACATTTTTGTTATTTATTCACCTTTTTTAAATTCTTTATTTTGAAACAGGGTCTCACTAAGTTACGGAGTGCCTCACTAGGTAGCTGAGGTTGGCCGCGAACCCGGATCCTCCAGTCTTAGCCTCCCAAATACTAGGATTACAGGCATGTGCCACGACGCCTGGCTTTCCTCACATTCTTGATGATTGCCTTTCTAGTTGAAGTTAGGCAGAATCTCAGAGTAATTTTGATTTGCTTTTCATTGATTGCTAATGATGTTGAACATGTTTTCATATATTTGTCGACTGTATTTCTTTGAGAAGTGTCTATTTATTCCAGTCATCCATTTTTTTATTCTTATTTTTGGTGTTATATTCTTTATATATTCTAGACATTAATTATCAGAAGAATAGCTGGCAAAGATATTCTGCCAATTGGTAGGGTCTTTCTTTAGACTTTTAATTCTTTTGCTTACTGTGCAGAAGCTCTTTAATTTAATGCCATTCCATTTATTGATTCTCAATTTATTTCCTGAGCTTTAGGGGTCTTGAGGAAGTCTCTACCAGGGTATATATGTTGGAGAGTTGGACCTATGCCCTTTTCTAGTAATTGCAAAGTTTCCAGTTTAATTTCTAGGTCTTTAATCCATCTTGAATTGACTTTTGTGTAAGGTGAGAGATGGGGGTCTAATTTCATTCTTCTGCATATGGATATCCAGTTTCCCCAATACCATTCATTGAAAAGGTTGTCTTTTCTCCAGCATATGTTTTTGGTCCCTATGTCAAAAATCAACTGGCAATAAGTATGAACATTTGTTTCTGTATCTTCTGTTCTAGTTAACTGTTCTATGCATCTCTCTTTTTTTGCCAATATCATGCTGTTTTAGCTCTGTAGTATAATTTGAAATCATGTATTGTGATGCCTCCTATATGACTTTTATTGCTCAGGATTGCTTTGGCTATTATAGGCTTTTTGTTCTTCCATATGACTTTTAGGACCATTTTTTTTTCTAGTTCTGTGAAGCATATCATTGGTATGTTAATAAAAATTGCATTGAATCTGTAGATTGCTTTTGGTAGTATGCCCATTTTGAAAATATTCATTCTGCTTATCCAAGAACATGTAAGGTCTTTCCATCTTCTAAGACCTTTAATTTCTTTTTTCAGTATTCTATAACTTTCATTGTAGAGGTCTTTTACCTTCTAGGTTAGATTTTTTTCCTAAGTATTTTATTTTTTTTATTTTGAGGCTTTTGTGAATGGATATTTTTTTCTAGACTTTTTTTCCCCCAAGTATATTTGTGGTTGGTGTAAAGAGAAATTCTTGATTTTTGTAAGTTAATTTCATACTCAGCTACTTTATTAAATTTATGTATCTGCTCTAGAAGTCTTCTGGTTGTGTTTTTTGGGATCTTCTAAGTATAGAATCATATCATCTGTGAACAGAGATAATTTCACTTTCTCTTTTCCCATTAGTATTCCCTTTAATTTTCTTCTCTTGCTAAATTACCTTGGCTAAGATTTCAAGAACTATATTGAACAAGAGTGGTGATGGTAGGCATCCTTGCCTTGTTATTGATTTTAGAGGAGGTGCTTTCAGTTTTTCCCCATTCAGAATTATGTTGGCATTGGGTTTATCGTATATTGCCTTTATAATGTTGAGGTAAGTTTCTTCTATCCCTAATTTCTTCAGTTTTTTTTTTTAACATAAATGGGCTTTAGATCTTATCAAATGTTTTTTCTACATTTATTGAGATGATTGTATGGTTTTGTAATTGGTTTTGTGATGAATTACATTTATTGATTTACATATGTTGAATCAACCTTGTATACCTGGAATTAACCTAATTTGGTCATAGTGCACTATCCTCTTGATGTGGGCTTGAATGTGAATTGCTAATATTTTATTAACAATTTTTTGGATCTATATTCATTAAAGATATTGGTCTGTAATTTTGAGGATTCTTTATTTGGCTTTGGCATCAAGGTGATACTGGATCATAGAATAAGTTTGGAAGTATTCCATCTCTTCCTATTTCCTGAAATACTTTAGGAGCATTGGACTTATTTTCACTTTAAAGGTCTTGTAGAATTCAGCTGGGAATCCGTCTGGTCTTTACTTTTCTTTATTGGAAGGTTTCCTTACTTTTCTTTATTGGAAGGCTTTTTGTTCTTCAATTTCTTTCTCTTTTGTGTATGATTAGTCTGTTTATCTCTTCTATATCCACTTGGTTCAATTTTGCTAGGTTGTATGCATCTAGAAATGCATTAACTTCTTCCAGATTTTCTGATTTATTGGAATATAAGTTTTCAAAATAATTTCTAAGTATCCTCTGGATTTCCAAGCTATCTATGGTGGTATCTCCCTTTTCATCTCAAGTTTATCAATCTTGTTTATTTTTCTCAAAGAACAACTCTTTTATTGATCCTTTGTATTATTTTTATTCTCTGTTTCATTGATTTCTGCTCTTATTTTAATCATTTTCTGCCTTTTACTAGCTCTAGGTTTAGTTTGTTCCTGTTTTCCTTGTGCCTTGAGATATATCATTAGATTATTTGGAATATTTCTGGTTTTGTTTCTTTTTTTAAATGTGGGCACTGAATGCTATGAACTTTTCTCTTATAAATGTCTTTATACTGCCCTAGAGATTTTGGTTAAGTTATGTCTTCATTTTCATCTGATTCTAAGAATTTTTCAATTTTTCACCTTATTTCTTCCATGATCCAGTCCTCATCAAAAGTTTATTGTTCATTTTCTATATATTGGTGTGATTGATCCCTATGTTCTTGCTGTTGATTTCTGGTTTCAGCCTATGATGATATGAAAAGATGCATAGTATTATATAAAATTCTGGGAGATTTGCTGATACTTGCTTTGCACTCTAGAATATGGTCTGTTTTGGAGAAGATTCCATTAGCAGCTGAGAAAAATGTGAATTCAGCTGCTATTGGGTAAAATATTCTGTAAATGTGTGTTAGGTCCATTTGATTTATGGTATTCTTTAGATCTGCAGAATCTTTATTGATCTTTTTTTTTTTTTGGATGACCTATCTAATGTTGACAGAGGTGTGTTGAAGTCTCCTAGTATTATTGTATTGGGCTCTCTCTGAGTCTTAATGTAAAGTAGTGTTTATCTAAGTGGGTGTACCAACATTCAAAGCATAAATGTTTACAATTTTCATATCTTCTTGTTAGATTGTCTCCTTTATGAGTAAGAAGTGGCTTCTTTATCTCTTCTGATAAATTCTTTAAATTTATTTTGTCAGATATGAGAGTAGCTACTCCTCGTTTGTATCTCTTCTTTTAATCATCTTGCTTAGAGTTGATTAGGTGTTTTTTTTTTTTTTTTATCTGAAAACTCATTTTTTTTTTCAGGGAAATGTTTTTACTTTTGTTTCTTCTCCATCTCTTACTTTTTTTCCCTTTTCTTTTTCCTCTAGGACTTTACTACTCAAATTAGTTTCCAGGATTTATTGTACTTGTTTTTTTATCTTTTTTCTTATAATGTCCAGGTTGTTGTGATTTTTCTTATTTGATTCTTTTGTTCTTTCAGGCCACTGAATTTCAGTGTCAACAATATTCTTTTTTTAAAATTTACTGATTTTTTAAATGCCAGCATCATGTGTACTAGGAAATCTTTCTTCATGTGCTGAAATTCTACTTCCAAGCTATACCCCCCAGCCATATTTTATTTTTATTGAGAAATAGGGTTTTGCTAAGTTGCTGAGGCTGGCCTCAAACCTATAATGTCTCTGCCTCCTAAGTACTGGGATTACTGACATGTACTACCACACTTAGCTCTAAGTGATCTTATTACAATCGCAGTGGCTATCCCTTGTCCATAGTTTCACTTTTGTGATTTTATTTACTGTTATAGTTTAGATTGAAAATGTTCTCCAAACATCATGTGGTAGACAGGGACATGTTGGAAGTGGAAGTCAGTTGCTGGGGAAGGATCCCTGGGGATGGTGTTTTCTTAGTTGCTGTTGCAAGTTTCTGTTTTTCTTTCCCCTGTCCCCATGAGCTGATAACAAGCTATCTCCTTTTGCTCCTTGCTGGTGCTCTGAGGACTAGCAGCTTTGGCTCTTGTGGCAAGCTGGTATAAAATGGGCTGTGGAGCCAGGCGTGGTGGCGCATGCTTGTAATCCCAGCATTTGGGAGGCTGAGACAGGAGGATTTGGGTTCACAGCCAGCCTCAGCTACTTAGGCCCTCCACAACCTAGCGAGACCTTGTTTCAAAATAAAGAATAAAAAATAGGGCTGGGGCTGTAGCTCGGAGGTAGAATGCCCCCAGATTTCATCCCCAATACTGCAAATAAATAAATAATAAATAAACAAAAAATAAATAAATATAAAGGGCTGTGACCTCTGAATTCTCCAGAACCATGAGCACATAAACCATCCTTTCTCTAAGTTTTGTGTGTTAGGTGTTTGGGTCACAATGATGAGAATACTGACTAAAACAGTTATCCAAGATCAGTCATAATTTGAAAATATTAAATGGAAATTCCAGGAATAATTCATAGGGTTTAAATTCTAATATAGTGTTATAATTTTTCTACTTTATTATTAGTTATTCTTAATCTCTTACTGTGCCTAATTTATAAATTAAACCTTATGATTGATGTATATGTATAGGAAGAAACATAGTATATATAGGACTTGATACTATTTGTGATTTTAGCCATCTGCAGAATGTTTGGAACATATTCCCCTGGGGATAAGTAAAAGACTACTAGGTGTGATGTATGTATATAGATATATATCATGCTGTCTGCTCCAGTAGCTTTATTTCACAGGGGACCTGCTCTAATCCTTACTTGTTTTTCCTCTTTCTGATTGCTGAACTCCCTTCAGATTGGGTTATTTTTCTTTTCTACTCACTGCAATAGTTACTAGGATACCTTAACTGGGATTGAAGGTGGGGAGAGGTTGTGTTAGTGAGAGGGGTGTGGTCTGATCCTGCCAGATGGCTGGGCTGCAGTGGGAAATTCTCAGCTCCCTTCCAAGGAATGGGGAATGGGGGTAATGTGCATGTTTTCCACAGCTTTCTCAGCCTCACTCCTTTCTCCACACCCCTTCAGCTCCTTTAGGTCTCCTGAGGCTGGCCAATGTTAGGGAGCACTCAGGCTGGCTCAAGTCCGCTTTCCCCTCAGGAGTGCAAGAAACCTAACAGCTAATTGCTTCAGATCCTTGCCCTGGGACTATATTTTGCAAGCTCCCTCTGGCTTAGAGGGTTAAGGTGCCACATGAATGTGCAGTTTGCCTCCCTCTGCCTGAATGGATGTAGGGCTCAGGGGAATGAAATAAAACTTTGGATGGAGTTGCGTCTGTAGGAAAGGCAGGATGGTTAATGCACTACTTTCTAAATTCCTCTACTGGTACGTTTTCCACAATTATTTTTGGCATACTTATTCTTTCCTATAATTTTAGAATCACTTAAGTTTTTAAAATTCCATGAATTATTTTTTTTGGGGGGGGAGAGGGAGATAAATTGGCATTTTTCAAATATTTAGTCATAGAAGATACTGCTCTATAGTTATTCAAGACTTAAGCTCCATTATTTTCTTTGTATAAGGCCATACATACTATTAGCATAAGGCTATTTTTAGATATGTGGTTATGATCACAAATTATATTTTTTATATTTTCTCATCATATCTTCTTTCAAATTATGCTGATGTTAATTTTCAAAATGTTCTCTTAGAGTAAGAGTTCTTAACTTTGGACTGGAGTTGAAAATCTCCAGGGAGCCCTACTCCCATTAATTCTGATTCAAATTCATACCATTTTTTTAATGTGTGTGTGTGTGTGTGTGTGTGTGTGTGTGTGTGTGTGTGTATATGCGTGCGCGCGCATGTGCATGGTACTGGGGATTGAACTCAGGGGCCTTCTACCTCCGAGGTGCATCCGCAAACCTATTTTATTTGGAAACAGGGTCTCACTAAGTTACAAAAGGCCTAAGTGGCTGAGGCTGGCTTTGAACCTGTGATCCTCCTGTCCCAGCCTCTCAAATACTGGGTTTACAAGCATGCACCACCATGCCTGGCTTCAAAATCATACTTTGTGTGTGTGTGGCACTGGAGATTGAACCCAGAGGCATTCTACCTTTGAGCTATGCCCCCAGCTGATTATTTTTCTTATTTGGAAATGGGGTCTTGCTAGGTTGAAGAGAGTCTCACTGCTTGCTGAGGCTGTTCTCGAACCTACGATCCTCCTGTCTCAGCCTCCCAAGTACTGGGATTACAGAGGTGCGCCATCACACCCAGCATTCATACCATTTAAAAAATATATATTCTTTTTAGAAAAATAAGGTGTACCGGGAACACAATATAGGACAAATAATTGGGGTCACCTTTTTAAAATTAACTTTCTCTAAGTTGAGGAAGTTCCAAGCTGATGTGGGAGTCAAAGCTCTCTAGATGACTTATTTCTGAGTTCTCAGCTGCCTTCCCTTCCACTCTCACAGGCAGTCAGGCGGTTCCCCTCTGTGTCTGCAGAGTACAGGTCAGCTAATCACAGGGAACATTTTTACTTTTTCAATGTAGCCACAGAGAAAATGAACATGAAGTACTGTGATGCTGTGTAAAAGATTAAAACAACCATGCATATTTATTTCTCTATGAGAAGAAAGAAGAATATTCAACACCCCCCTCTTGTTTTCAGAACAGAGATGATGCTCTTAAATTTACGGGTAACATAATAGAGGTTACATGCTGATCTGGCTCCCTGATCTCTGGACACTCCTGAGGACCATCCTCGGAAGCTGTGCCAGTGACAGAATGCCCCAGTGCATACTATTTCTTATCCTGAGCATTACTAATTACATATTTTAGAAAAAAATTTAATAACTAATTGTTCATGTTTAAAGTTAGGTAATTAGACAAAATTCAAAAATATTTTAAAGTTAGGTAATTATACAAAATCAAAACAGCACCAAAGAGTAGAAAGTAAAGCAGAAGTCTTCTTCCTGCCCTTGTCTTATGTTCCCACACCCTTCCCATGAGGAAACTATAGTTATTAATTACTATAAATTATTCTTGAGCAGGGGTCAACAAACGCGTTCTGTAGAGAATCAAGTGGTGAATATTTTACCTTTTGCGGGCCATAAAGTCTGTCACACCTATTCAACCCTACCATAGTTACATGGAAGCAGCCAAACAGTACAGAGTGTGTCCATGTTCCAGGAAAACTTTATTTATGCATAGTGAAATTGAATTTAATTTACCATCCACTAAATTATTATT
>PVLC010048843.1:0-10417 GCA_004027655.1 Graphiurus murinus | reverse complement strand
CAAATAAAATGTATATTCAGGTTTCAATAAAATAGTTGTTAAAAAGCTATGTGCACTTAACTGCTTTTCTCCATTTTTATAGTCTTTATCCAACTATATCTATGACTACAAAACTGTATTGTGTTTCATCAGCATTATGCTTATAAGTCCAAGAGGCAAAAGGCATGACAATAAATAATTTCATTTTTATTATGTGCCACATGATAGAAGTGAGGAGTGCTAATAAGTTTTATTCCATATAAAATGAATCTGGTTCTCTTCATAATCTTACTAATAGAGGCTTATTTTCACAGACCAGGAAAGCCAAAGGTTACTATACTCAGTGGAGGTCACAGGAAAATACTACGTTCACTTCTGAACACCACATTTCAAAAGACATACTGACCAGAAAGACAGTGAGATAAAGCACTTGGAAGTCATGTCTTAAGAGATTAAAAGCAAAAGAAAGCAGAAATAACCTAATGAAAGAAGAAAACTCAGTATAAGAATTGAAGTATTCAAGAACATTGAAAATGTTAGGGCTAGGATTGTCATTCAATGATCAAGTGCTTGATTAGCATGTGTTAGGTCCTAGTTTTAATCCCCAGTACTACAATAAGTAAAAAAAACCATAAAATTAAATTCTAAAGATCTATAAGAAACTATTTATCAATTTCTTCTTTGTGAATATAATTTTAAATCTTCATATATTTGATACATAAAGGCTTTTTTTTTGGTGGTAGGGATTGAACCCCCAGGCATTCTACCTCCAAGTTACACTCTTAGCCACCCCCCCCACCTTTTAAATTTGGAAACAAGGTCTTGCAAAGTTCCTGAGAGCCTTGCTAAACTGCTGAGGCTGGCCTCAAATCTGCTATCCTCCTGTTTTAGTCTCCCAAGCACTGGAATTATAGGCCTGTGCCATCACATCTGGCTTGACTTTGATATTTTGATAAGTCTCTTTCTTTGCTATGACCCATCATAGCAAGAGTAGACTCCTGAAATATGAAGGAAATTATAGTACCTAATCTGTTTGAGAAGGTGAGAGATAAGGGATGCTATACTGTTATGGCTCATAAAGGTATCTTATAACTCAATGATTAAATAGCAAAAGGATATTTACCCCAAATATGGCAAGTAAGAGGCAATCATTTTAATTACCTAAGAAATTGGAAGACCAATTTTTCTAATCATACTTACATCTCATTTCTTGAATATTACCTCTGTGAAGTCAAGCACAATACTTTTTCATTCCAGCAGAATTACATTCTCTTTCACAATCTCACCGTTAAATGAATATGTATATGTATACCAACACAAACACAAGCATATAGGATTGTGTATGTATAGTTAATTATTGCAGTCAGTTGTTCATATGTTGATCTTCCCTTGATAGATTGTGACCTATTCAAAGACAGAAAACTTTCATACACTAACTCACCCCTATAATATTCTGTGTAGTCGAGACTTGTAATGTTTGAATCTGTTGGTTTAGTGATTTGCACTAAATTTGCTCTCTTATGGTCTGACATTGTTAGGTGAACTTCTAATATTCACTACAGTATAGTAGTTTCGGAGTACAGACTTTGGAGCCAGGCTGCCTTAGTTTAGATTCTGGCTCTCCATCATTCTCTGTGACTTAAGTAGTATTATAGTTAGATATAAAATTTCCCCTAAAGAACTCCCTTAATGCTTGGAGCTGATGTAATTGAGTCATGAGGGTTGTAATCCAGAAGTAAACTCATTGTAATGGATTTACCTGGGTAGTACCCTATAAATCTATAGAGTGTGGCTGGAGGTCAGTTGCTGTGGGTTCAGCCTTGGGGATTATATAAAGGTTTCCTTCTCCCCTTGCTTGCCCTCTCTTGCTTCCAACCTTTGTGATGTGAGGAGTACAGCCCATGTACTCTCCCTCCTTCCCACTACTATGCCCTGAGATCCATGGTCACCAATCTTGCATGGTCCTAGCCTAAAATCATAAGAAAACAAATCTTCTATCCTCTAACTTATGTGGTCAGATATTTAGATTATGCCTATAAAAATGCTGACAGAAACAAGTAGTTACTAAGTCTCTTTGTGTTTTAGTTTTTTCCCTTATAAAAATACAGCTAGTAAAAAAAAAAATACATCTAGTAAATAGTAACTTATGTGATAATTTATCAAGAAGATTAAATAATCCCTGTAAAGTGTAAAGAACACTGACCAGAACATGGTATGAAGTCAGTCAACAGCAGCTAGTATCATTATTATTAATTATCATCATCATCATCATCATCATTAAGTTGAGGTCAATATCTTCAGTTTCTTTGGTATAGGAGAAATAAGATTATAGTCTTTTTTAATGATATAGGTGAGCATCTGAATGTCTAACAAGAATTTTGTGAATATCTTTATAAAAAATTATAAATGATATGCTTTAACATGTATATGCAAACACATATATATCTCTATAGCTATTTATATTTATATATACATACATTTATATATAATATCTATCCATTTACCCACCCTCATAAGGCCATATTCTCTGAGATAGAAAAGTAACATAAGGGAAATACCAGGAAACCCTGTATTCCTTTTATGTGCCACAAACAAAATCAGGCTCGATAACTTGTTCCTGATGGTTTTATAAACTTAATACTCCTTTAAAGTTCAATTAAAAGTTATGAAAAGTTGAAATTTGTGGAATTGGGTGGTTTGTTGTTCTGGTATTTATTTCCAAAAACTCATTTGCTATCTGCATGTGTATCTATGTTTATAGCCACACAATTCACAATTGCCAAACTGTGGAACCAGCCAAGATGTCCATCAACAGATGAATGGATTACAAAATTATGGGATTTGTCCACGATGGAATTTTACTCAGTCATAAAGAAGGAAAAAAATCATGTCATTTGCACGGAAATGGATGGAAATGGAAAACATTATGCTAAGTGAGATTAGTCAGTCACAAAAAGTAAAAAATCGTACACTCTTCCTAATATGTGGAAGCTAGGGAGAAAGTGGGACATAAGAAGGACTCTCGATAGAGCTGGGTGTGGTGGCGCACGCTTGTAATCCCAGCATTTGGGAGGCTGAGACCGGAGGATCCGGGTTTGTGGACAGCCTCAGCTACCTAATGAGGCACTCGGCAACTTAGTGAGACCCTGTTTCAAAAAATAAAGATTAAAAAAAATAGGGCTGGGGGTGTAGCTCGGGGGTAAAATGCCCCTGAGTTCAATCCCCAGTACTGAAAAAAAAAAAAGAAGGACTCTCGATGAAGAAGGAGAAACCTTAGATGAGCAAAGAAAGTGACTTAACTAAAGGTGATGGGGGAGGGGGGCACCCTACTGCACATGATGTACTTTCACAAACATATCAAAGTCAATCACTAAACCAAACTTGATAAGGAGGGAGGGAGAGCGAATGGGGTAGGAATTGGGGAAGGGTTAAATGAGAGATGTGGGCAAGTATGCCTTTACCAGCTTGTACCTAACAAAGATGTATGATTAAAATGCACCAATAAAAAAAAAAAAAAGAACTTGAGAGTTTTTCCAGGCAATATATAGAAGAAGAAAAGGAACGGAAAAGGATATTTACACATTGCCTCACTATGGAATAGTAAGTTAACTGATAAGTAAATATACACAGGGGGTTGATGACTGAACATTGACTAGAGGTTGGAGGTCCTCAAGGAGCTTCAGAATACAAAAGAAACATCTGAGTAGGGGATCTAGAAGGATAGGAAGTAATGATAAAAAACAGAAAGTTTGAAATTAAAATTTTAGAAATCTAGGGTATGATATTGTGTGTGAATAGCTGAGATGGAATAGAAGAAAAATTCATTAGCATTATGGAATCCAAGAAACTGAGAGAAAAGGGTATTGAATGGAATCCAGGTATTGAAACTGATTAGTGACATAATTCTAATGCTGATTTCTAGAACATTTGATATCTCATATATGTGAATCACTTAGGGCTCTATGATTTATTACAATGAAAGTTATGAATCTACTACATATTATATTTACATATATACATATATTTATATGTGTGTATACATATCTATTTCAATATCTATACACACACACACTCCTTCTAGGTGGCATGGGAATTATAGAGTCAATTTTATATGAGAAAATTGACGACTAAGCCAAAAATAAAATTGATCTGTAACAATTCAATTTCTTTATAGTAAGGCTTACAAGTTCAGGGTTAGTTAAAATGCTTGGCCAACCAAATTCTTGAAGCTTTACTAATTATGAAATCTACTGCTGAGAGGGTTATTTGTGAAAAGTAAAGCAATATTCTAGCTAAAATAGGAAGTTTCTAATATCACAAGGAGGCTGGCCCAAAAAGAGACAATTCCCATTCATTTCTTTGCCTGAAAATTGTTTTGGTGGTCAGAAGCATGGTAAGACAAGGAAGGAATAATTCTGCCATCTCTTCAAATTTGCTTCAAATAACCTTATAGTTAGTAGAAATGCCAAGGACCTGCACTGTTAAGAAGCAAATGAGAGGTTAGAAAGTCACAGATCCTCAAAGAACAGGACATATTTTATGAGTTGGTTGAGAGAAAACTTTGTTTAAAGGATGAAGGAAAAATAAAGATCTGATAGTATTGATTCAAGAGTCACCCTTTCCACATGAAGTTCCTGAAATTCTCCTATATACTCACCCACAAAAAATGCAAGTGGGACAGGAAAGTGAAGAGCTAACATTGACAAGGTTGTTGACCTGATATATTTTATTAGTGATGCAGAAATAACAATGTTTTGAATGCTACTAACAAGTCAAAGGTCGCTGATAACAAGAGAGAAAATGCTTTTCCTGGCAGGTGAAAAACAAAATTGTAGGTGGACAAAGAAAACCAACTCATAGAAGGTTGTTTTTACCTTCAAATCAATAATTTTCTGAATCAGCTATGCATATAGCCCAGGAAGTTACAATTAGGCTCCTCTGCCCCTACTTTTCTGAGAACAAAATGAATGAAGCAAATAATGTACCAAAAACATCATTTTTAAAAACAAGAAGGTAAATTCTAAAATATCCCCTTAGTGTAGTACTCACGTTAATATAATATTACACAATAATATTGTCCATATAATGAGGCAAGAAAGGTAAATTATATAATATAATATGCATAATGATGCACATTACCTATTTAATGATGTAAAGAAACAGCCATTAAAACACTACCAGATCCCCTAAAATGTGCAAAGCAATATGGAAATACTCAGGTTTAAGAACCTAAACTTACCCATCACAGAAAATAAAACCTCATTCAGGAAATAATATATTTATATGTTATAATATAGTACTGGTTGAGTAATCATACAGGTATTTTAATTTTTAGCTAAATCCCTGGGTATGAAGTAGAAGTAGCAATGATCATCAATATTATTTTTCATCATGATTTTAACTACAATTTGTTGACTGTGTACAGTGTGCTAAGTATTTCATAGGTATTATCTGTCAAATCTTAGAATCTATGACAGTTAAGTATCACTGTTATCCTCATTTTCAGATGTAACACCTTAAATTTGGAAGGATTAAATAAATTACCTAAGGGGTTTTCTCAGATTACTGTATAGGAGAGCCAGAGCCAGTCTTATTCAGACAATGCTTAATTCTGTGTGTGTGTGTGTGTGTGTGTGTGTGTGTGTGTGTGTGTGTGTATTATTATGGATTGAAGCCAGGGGCATTCTACCTCCAAGATACATATTCAGCTCTTATTTTGATTTCTGGTCTCTTTACTGAGAATCTCTCTAAATTTTTAAGGCTGACCTCAAACCTTTGATCTTCCTGTCTCAGCCTCTCAAGTACAGAGATTACAGGCATATACTTCCACACCTGTCTTTAATTCTCAACTATTACCTCACATTGTCTCATTTGTAATAAATAAAAAATATATGATATTTGGGAAATTATGGCTCCATTCTGGTAGGTGATGTCTTCACAGAATGACATGTTTCATAGAGTGTAACCGAAAAAACGGGAAAAAAAAAAAACCTAGAAGAAGTGGAGATAGGAGTGATCTGAAAAAGAACTAACCAAACTGTTATACATGTTCAAGATTAGTTTAGAGGTACAAAAGAACTTTTGTGGGAAAGAGAAAGATACTGAAAAGAAGAGTTACTTAAACTTGCTACGTAACCTTGTGAGCCTTTACTTTTTCATTTTAATAAAAACAAGAAAAAGTAAAAACACCAATGATAAAAGTTTATTGTGAAGATTAACTGAAATAAATTATAAAACACCATTAAAAAGTAATTTTATTTTGTAGAGTATAAAAGTAGCAAAATCGCTGGGCATGGTGGCGCATGCTTGTAATCCCAGCATTTGGGAGGCTGAGAACGGAGGATCCGGGTTCGAGGCCAGCCTCAGTTACCTAATGAGGCACTCCGCAACTTAGTGAGACCTTGTTTCAAAATAAAGACTAAAATATAGGGCTGGGGATATAGCTTGGAGGGAGAATGCTCCTAAGTTCAATCCCCAGTACCGCAATAAATAAATAAATAAATAAATAAATAAATAAATAAATAAATAAATAAATAAAAGTAGCAAAATCAATACTGAGTTTCCTTGGTGTTCATTGTTCACTATCAGAATACCAAAATAAAGATCAATCCTACTTCCCCAAAAGAAAGACCCTCCCATACAGTTTAGAATATATAGTTTATACATAAAAGTTAAATTTTTACTTAAATGGGCTATTGCAATGGACTAAAAATGAGAGCGAGCAATCTTCTGGAAAAACGGAGAAACAGAGGATAGAGTTAATGCCTTCTGAATCAACTAAAAATATACAAAACAAAGGATTTCAGATACCAAATGACAAGCAGGGCAAAAGACTCATCACAAGCAGAGGGAAACTTCATTAGGCAAGCCATAACATTGCCCCAAGTTTCCTTATTGGAGTGTTTCCAGGCAGACGTGCAAATGACAGAAATTAAGATAGAGTTTAGAGGTAAGAAATTCAGAGGTAAGAATAGAGGTGAAAGTCTGGGAAAGTCAAAGAGGCCTCCTCCTTCATGGACTAGAATGCTTAATAGGCAAGACCTGCGCAAAAGGAATGTTCTGGAGAGATCCTTAGGTGTCTCCTAAAGTTCTCATGAGGTAAAGAAACTAATGATGGCAAAAAAACCAAAAAACAACAACAACAAAAAACCACCAACAAAACAACATTTCCAGAAGCAGGAGAAAGAATAAGCACAATACATCAATACATCATACATGGTTGGGAACAGTTCATTTTCCCAAGAATCATAGTAGGAAATCTTTTAATTCGATTAGATAGAAATTCAAAACTTAGCTCTAGGAATTACTCTACTCCTTTTAAATTCTACTTTTTTAGAACCTAAAAGCAAGTTTCAAAGGTGTTTAACTGTTTCCAAGTAACTCAAGTATGTTTCAGAAGAAAATTCAAAAGACATATAAAAATAAAAAATAGAGAAAACATAACAATGCAAAATTTGTAATATCTAGTATCTAATTAAATACCCCAAAGCATGAAAAAAAGTTGCAAAAAGAAGAAATAATAATCCAGAATGAGCAGAAAATGAATCAGTAGTAACAGGCCCAGAGAAAATACAGATGACAGAATTAGTTGACACAGACATTAAAACAAATGTTATAGTTATATACCATATGTATAAAAAAGCAGACATGTGGTAGCACCTACCACTAATTCCAGTATTTGGGAGGCTGAGACAGTAGGATTGCAGGTTTGAGGGCAGCACGTAGTAACTTAAGGAGACCTTGTTTCAAAATAAAACAATAAAATAGGGCTGGAGAGTGTAGCTCAGTGGTAGAATACCCCTGGGCTCAATCCCTGGTACCTACCCCTACAAACTCCTACAGAAGAAATATTTTAATTAAAGATATGTAACTATTAAATGAAAAAGTCAACTTCTAAAGATAATTACAATGTTTGAGATGAAAAATCTACTAGATGTGGTTAACTGAAGATTAGACAATAAAGAAGAAAAAAGTAGTGAACTTGACATAGAAATAAAAAGAATATATAAAATAAAGTACACACACAGGAGCAAAAATACTTTAAAAAGATAAAACATTAGTAATGTCAAGTAACATGATATATGCAGTAATAGATAACTTGAAGTAGAGGACAGAATAAAATATTTGAAGAAATAATGGCTGAAGGCTACAAACTCACATAGATCTTAGCACAGGAGACAGAAAGAAAACTACACAAAGGCTTATTATAATCATATTGTTTAAAACCAGTGATGAAGAGATAATCTTAAAAACATACAGAAAAAAATGCATTATGTACCAAGGATCAAATATAAAAATAGCAAAATATTTCGTTTCAGAAATAATGTCATCTACAAGACAGCAGAGAAACATGTTGGGAGTATGAAAAAAAAAACAAAAACAAAAACAAAAAAAAAAACCCTGTCAACCTAGAATTCTATATACTCAATGAATATGTCTCTCAAAACACATCAAAATAAAGATACAGTAGGATATGCAAAGATTGAAATATTTTTTCCATTAAGTGAACTGAAAAGGAGAGAATGTTAAAGGAACTGCATTAGGCAGAAGAAAAAAATCACACCAGATGGAAATCTGCATCTGTACAAAGGAATAAATAGCACCAGATATGCTAAGTGTGTGAATAAACTTAGAAGACATTTTTCTTGCATTTGAAAAATCTCTTTGAAAGATAACAGACTATTTGAGCAAAAACAATAACAATGTATGTTGTACTGGTAACACATATATAAGAAAATATATGACAGCAATAGCACAAGGGCCAGGAAGGGAGTAAAGTATAATGGTGTAAACTTTTATACTATATTTAAATAATATTACTTTATATAAACAGTTATAAAGTAAAGGTATATACAATAAACCCTAAGGCAATCACTAAAAAAGAAATAACATTTATAACAAATAAATCAACAAAAGAGAAAAATAGAATAAAAAATTAATCCGAAAGAAAAATAAGGAAAGAAATCAGACATGGGCCCAAAGAAAAAACAAATAAAAAGATGGAAGAATTAATCCCAAATACATAAATAATTGCATTAAATGTAATAATAATAATAATAATATAAAAGAAGAAACAGGAAACCTATAAAGCTCTATATATATTAAAGACATTGAATTTGTAGTTAAAATTCTTCTCACAAAGAAAATTCAGGATCAGCTGTTTCACAAATACATTCCACCAAATAACAATTTTACATAAATTCTTCTAAAACTTTAACAAAAGAGTATAAGTTATCAATGTATTATTCTATGAGGCCATCATCACCCCAATAACCAAACCAAACAAAAGCAACATTAGAACCCTTTATTAAGATAGATGCAAATTTCTCAACAAAAGGACTCAATCAAAAAATGGGTAATGGATCTGAATAGACACTTCTCAAAAGAAGAAATACAAATGGCCAAGAAATATATGCAACTTTTTTCATGCTTTGGGATATTTATCTAGATACTAGATATTACAAATTTTGCAATATCATTAGCAATCAGAGAACTGCAAATCAAAATGACACTGAAATTCTATACAAACAACATTCAATTGTGATGAGGATGTGGGGAAATAGGAACTCTTTTACACTGTTGGTGGAATTGCAAGTTAGTACAACCACTATGGAGATCAGCATGGAGGTTCCTTCCTTAACAGACTGGGAATGAAGTCACCACACAACCCAACCATACCATTGTTGAAGATCTTCCCAAAAGAAATTAAATCAGATTACTATAGGGATACATGCATTTCCATGTTTGTAGCAGCTCAATTCACGAAAGCCGAACTATGGAAGCAACCTAGGTGTTCATCAACAGAGAAATGACTTACAAAATTATGGTATACATACAAAGAAATTCTGCTCAGCCATAAAAAGGAACATAATCATTTCATTTTCAGGAAAATGTTTGGAACTTGAGAATATTGTGCTTAGTGAGATTAGTCAGTCATAGAAAGTGAAGGTCCATATGTTTGCACCCATATGTGGGAGCTAGAAAGAAACTGAGAAAAAAAGACCTCAGATAAATGAGGGGAGATAATAGTGGAGTGGGAGAGGATGCCTGGAAAAGGATGTGGAGAGGAGAAAGTGGAGATCTGATGATGGAAAGTATTCAAATTACCCTTTGTTCATACATGAAGTTACTTGTATTGATGTAAAGACTATCTATGGGAGTGGGGGAGGAATGTGGTGGGACCCGGAGAGAGACACAAAATGAATGCTGCATGCATGTATGTGTTTGTCACTCTGAACCTCACTATGATGTGTAATTTCAATGCACCAATAAAAAAAGCAAACTAAAGTCAATATATGAAAAAAAATATGTCATGACCAAATGGGATTTATCTCAAGACTACAATATGAATATAGCATCAAAAAATCAACCAATGTTGACTATATTGAGGCTTTAAAAGAAAATGATTATAAATTGAAATGCACAAGATTAATTTTTT
>PVLC010048842.1:0-10631 GCA_004027655.1 Graphiurus murinus | reverse complement strand
CCACAGATATGAAGGTCCCTCTCCTCCAGCTTCTGAGGAAGCTTGGGCCTAATGACCCGCTCTGCCATTGCGCTTGGGTTCAATCACTAGTACCCCTCCCACCAAAAAATGCAGTAAGAAAACAGATGATGCGCTCAGATCCAACTCCCTCTTTGTTTATATAAGTAAGCATTTGGTAACTCCTCTTGAAATGACACTCATAGATAGCATGCCTTCTTACACAGTTTTGGTTGTTGTTGCTGCTGTTGGGTTTTTTTGTATGTTTGTTTTGTTTTATTTGTACTGGGAAATGAACCCAGGGCATTCCACCTCTGAGCTACACTCCCAGCCTTTTTTATTTTTTAATTTGAAACAGGGTCTCACTAAGTTTCTGAGGCTGGCCTCTAACCTGTGATCCTCCTGTCCCAGCCTCCCAAATACTGGGATAATAGGCATGTGCCACCACACCTGGCTTCTCACACAATTGTGTGTGTGTATGTGTGTGTGTGTGTGTGTGTGTGTGTGGTACTGAAGATTGAACCCAGAGTCATTCTACCTTCCAGCTATATCTCCAGCCTGATTGTATTTCTTATTTGGAAACAGGGTCTCAATAGGTTGATGAAAGTCTCACTACTTGCTGAGGCTGTCCTCAAACCTATGATCCTCCTGTCTCAGCCTCCCAAGTACTGAGATTACAAGCATGCGCCACCATGTGCAGCTCACACAATTTTAAAGTCATAATATAATACCCAAAGTATTCTAGGGATTAAAAAATAGAAGGAAAACAATTTATTATCCAATAACATATATTTCAAAATGTCAATGCTCAGGCCTCATAACACTAGAAAACATAATGAAGCATCAGATGCTTGGCCCTGCTTATGATGAATAAGATAGAATTTAAGAAAAGCATATTAGAAATTATTCTGTATAAGGACTAAATAAATAAATAGAAGAACAGAGATATACTATAAAATGCTAAAGTCAGCCGGGCGTGGTGGCGCACGCTTGTAATCCCAGCATTCGGGAGGCTGAGACCGGAGGATCCGGGTTCCCGGCCAGCCTCAGCTACCTAGTGAGGCACTCTGCAACTTAGTGAGACTCGGTTTCAAAATAAAGAATAAAAAATAGGGCTGGGGGTATAGCTCGGAGGTAGAATGCCCCTGAGTTCAATCCCCAGTACCACAAAAATAAATAAATAAAAAATAAAATGCTAAAGTCAAATTTATTTTAATCTATGGGTTTTAAATTTTTTTTTTCCAGTACTGGGGATTAAACCCAGGGATATTCTACATCCAAGCTATACCCCAGCCTTTTTGTAATTTTATTTTTTATTTTGAAACAGGAAATTGCTAAGTTGCTAAGGGGCTCACTAAGTTGCTGAGGCTGGCCTCAAACCTGCAATCCTCCTGTCTCTGTGTTCCAAGTACTGGGGTTATAGGCTTTCACCACCATCCCTGGTTTAATTTTTTTGTTTTGTTTTGTTTTGGTACTGGGGATTGAACTCAGGGGCATTCTACCTCCGAG
This sequence comes from Graphiurus murinus, assembly GCA_004027655.1. Lineage (NCBI taxonomy): Eukaryota > Metazoa > Chordata > Mammalia > Rodentia > Gliridae > Graphiurus > Graphiurus murinus. The sequence goes on along the minus strand of PVLC010048842.1, from coordinate 9,125 downwards.
CTATACCCCCAGTCCCATTTTTTATTCTTTAATTTAAACAGGGTCTCACTAAGTTGCAGAGAGCCTCACTAAGTAGCTGAGGCTGGCAGCAAAGCAGGATCCTCCAGTCTCAGACTCCCAAGTACTGGGACTACAAGCATGCGCCACTACGCCTGGCTTAATTTGTTGCTGTTGTTTTTTAACTGCAAAACTCCGTTATCTTCTGTAGTCTGTACATGTAAAAGGGAGTCAAGTTCCAGGATGAGGTTATGTAACAGGTTTTTTTCTTCTTCTTCTTCTTCTTCTTCTTCTTCTTCTTCTTCTTCTTCCTTTCCTTTTTTTCTCCTCCTCCTTCTCCTCCTCCTCCTTTTTTTCCTCTTCCTCCTCCTTATTCTTCTTCAATTTTCTTGTGGTACTGGGGATTGAACCCAGGGGCATTCTACCTATACCCCCCAGCCCTATTTTTTTCATTTTTATTTTTTATTTTGAAACAGTCTGCTAGGTTGATGAGAGTCTCACTACTTGCTCAGGCTGGCCTCAAACCTGCAATCCTCCTGTCTCAGCCAAGTACGAGATAACAAGCATGTGACACCAGTTTTCATGATATGAAATGTCATCAGTGCCCACCAATCACTGCAACATCACAACACATCCCACATTACCAGGATCACACACACACTCCTCCCTTGAACAGGTGAATGCCTCAAGTATCGGCCTGCCATGTTTGAAACTCCAACTATATAGATGGAAGGAAATATGCCAAAATATTAAGGACGGTTTTCAAAGGTAGAAAGGAAATTAGAAGAAACACTCCCATTCGTTTCTCTTCCCAGATTTCTGTGCTGTGTAAGATTTTGCTTATGACCTGTAGAGCTTTGCAATCAGAAAAACAAAAACCTGGGACAGAGCTATTTTGTAAAACAATTTTTCAGGGCTCCCTCTAGTGTGCGTGTTTGTTTAGTTCCTTTCAAGAAGTTTCACATCTGCGGTGGGGAAACCACTAATTCACTTTCACAAGTGCCAAAGCAGCTCAGTCGGCTTGGAGCTCACCAGCCCTGCGCCTCAGCCCCTGGCTCGGGTCTATCCGGCGAGGCTCAGCCCTGCCTGCACCGCCTCCCCGTGGCTAAGGACGGTACTGCACCACCAGGGTCGATGGGAAAAAGAGGGGTACTGGGCGCTGGAAACCCATGCTCTCCTACCATTGACCACTTGGCAGTGTGGCGAAACTTATGGACCCCCCCTGACTAATAACACATATATAAAATAAAATGCACATGCTTCAAATGAAATTAAAAATAGTGAAATGGTTATCAAAATATTTACAATTCTAAAAAAAAAAAAAAAGAGCCAGGTGTGGTGGTTCATGCCTATAATCCAAGTACTTGGGAGGCCAAGACAGGGGGATCACAGGTTCAAGGAGTGAGACTCTCATCAACCTAGTGAGACCTGCAATCTTCTTGTCTCAACCTCCCAAATACTGGGATTACAGGCATGTACCATCATGCCTGGCTTTATTTTTTATTTTGAAACATGGTCTCACTAAATTGAGGAGGGCCTCACTAGGTTGCTGAGGCTGGCTGCAAGCCTGAGATCCTCCTATTTCAGCCTCCCAGGTACTAGGATTACAGGCATGCACCGCCATGCCTGGCTGATTTTTTTCATACTTTACAGTCATAAATACTGCTAACGCCACAATCCTACTAGAAGGAAAAGCTAAAGTGTCAGAGGCTTGTGACAGTCAATATGTAATTTTTCTCTATCCAGGAAAAGACAGGAAGCTACAGCAGGCTCTGCCCACATCGCTTTATTTGCATGGATTCAGTGACTAGTCCCTGAAATTCTACCCACACACCCCTCGGGGTGCAGGGACCACAGGTTAAGGCCCCCTGGAAGGAGCGTGGGATTGCAGGCTGGGGGAGTGAGCCGCAGGGTTGGCTGGGGCGGGGTGCTAGGTGGATGACCCGCATGCCCCGCCCTCCTTTCTTCGTCCTGATGTGGTGCTTTTGCAGGAAGCTAAAGCCCCGCGTAACGGAGGAGCTCTCAGTTGCCAGCGGCCGCTCCTGAGGTGTCCAGTGCCCACCATGCGCCCTCTGATCCTGCTGTGGGGCTGCCTGCTGCTCCCAGGTGAGATGGGGAGGGGGCTGTGGGAGGGAAGCCGCACAGAGAGGACCTCCTGAGCCAACATTTCCTCCCCCCATGCACCTGTGCACCTTATGCTTCCAGAATACGCCTTAACCCTCTCAGCCCTCAGAGGGGGGCCAGTGCTTGCTGTTTCTGCAACTCAGGATCAAGTGTTCTCTCTAGCTGCTGCGTGCTGTGCAGCTGTAAGAGGAGCTTTGGCTCTCTGATCTCATTTTCCCACTCAGTGCACAGCTTGGGGACAGAAAAAAACATCCCCTAGCTGGTAGCTCTGTTAAACTCAGTAAACATTTGTTGAATCTCTGCCCTGGTGTGTCTCCCAAAACCCTGAAAGATAAAGGGTTGCCATGTTACTTTTGTTTGTTTGTGGGGTTTTTTTGTTTTGTTTTGTTTTGTTTTGCGATACTGGGGATTGAACTCAGGGGCATTTTACCTCTGAGCTACACTCCCGGTCCTTTTTTTTTTTTTTTTTTTCTTTATTTTGAAACAGGATCTCACAAAGTTGTGGAAAGCCTCACTAACTGAGGCTGGCTGTGAACCCGGGTCCTCCAGTCTCAGCCTCCCAAATACTGGGATTATAAGCATACACCACCATGCCCAGCTTGCCATGTTACTTTTTAACATCTAAAATTAGGATGCATCTGTGTGTGTGTGTGTGTGTGTGTGTGTGTGTGTGTGTGTGTGTGTGTTGCTGGGGAATGAACTCAGGGGCATTCAACCTATGAGCTATACTCCCAGCCCTATTTTATTTTTTATTTGGAAACAGGGTCTCACTAAGTTGCTGAGAGCCTTGCTAAATTGCTGAGGCTGCCTTTGAACCTGAGATCCCCTGTCTCGGCTTCCCACGTACTGAGATTACAGGTGTGCACCACCACGACTGGTCAGGATGCATCTTATAACTTGGTATTTATGATTCCACTGACTCGCTAAATTGCCAGGTTGGCCTGGAATTTGTGATCCTCCTGCCTCAACCTCCCAAGTATCTGGGATTACAGGCATGGGCAACCACACCTGGCTTCACTTGGCAATGTTTTTCCTTAGTGGTACATAAAATTGTGGTGTATCTTACATATGATAGCCTCTTAAATGCAATGAAACAGAACATTGTCATCATCGATAGGTGAGAAAACTCAGAGACCCAGAGAGGTCCAGCATCATCCCCAAGGTCACGTAGCTACTAGGTGGCAGGGCTGGGATTCCAGTGCCCAGCTGTCTGAATCTAGAGCAGGTCGCCCTCTGCAGCCCCCCAATATGCCAGGTTTAGGGAAGCAGCAACAGCTCTACCCCAAGGTAGAGAGGACTGGCTCTTCCTGGGCTACCTCAGAAGGTCTGACTGAGGAAAGCTGCCTTCCTCCTAGTAAAAAAGAAACTTCTGGTCTTGAACCCTGGTACTTGCATCCGGGAAGTCCCACCTTTACCCTGCTGTGGTTTCAGGTTATGAAGCCCTGAAGGGTCCGAAGGAGGTCAGCGGATTCGAAGGTGACACTCTGTCCGTGACGTGTACCTACGGGGAAAAAGTGAGAGAGCGCAGGAAATACTGGTGCCGGGAGGCAGGGAAGTTCTTCTCCCGATGCTCCGACACCCTCTTCTCAGGAGAAGCCGGCCAGGAGAAGACGAAGGGCAGAGTGTCCATCCGCGACAATCCCCAGGAGCTCTCGTTCACTGTGACCCTGAGGGCCCTCACCTTGGAGGACGCCGGGAAGTACTGGTGTGGGGCCAGCATGCTGGGCCGGGATGAGACTTTCCCGGTCTCTCTGATCGTCTTTCCAGGTAACAGGCTCCTCTCCTTCTCCTGCCTCAGGGACAGGAGACACCAAGGGGAAGAGGGAGGTCCAATTTCCCCACGACAGAGGGGATGGTCCTGGAACCAACCTCATCAGGCATCTGCAGGACTCGGTGAGATTGCCGGTCAAGTGCTGAGCTACGTTTGGGGCGTGGACAGTACTAAATGAGTCTTGGCTCTTTCCCTCTTGCTGACCAAGGTCGCACCACTAGTAGATGGCACAGCAGAATGGTTCAAAACCAGACTCAGAAGTTTGGCAAGACCCTCAGCAACTTAGTGAAACCCTGTTTCACTAAGGTATAACTTAGAGGTAGAATGTCCCTGGGTTCAATCCCCAGTGCCATAAAAAAAAAAAAAAAACCTCTGATCTTTTCTAATTCTTATCAGTATTCAGACCTCATTTTTACCTAGTTGTGATCAATTTTACCTATTTTTGAGACTCTCCTCTGTTTGATGTTAGTTCTTATTTCTAGTTTCTTATCTGTGTGCGATATATGTATTACTATGTTATCCTTCTGTGTCAGACCTTGTTGGTCTCTCTGGTGACAATTAGGGTACTGAAAACAAAGAGACAGAGGGCAGTGCCATGCGAGTAGATGTTTAACAGCGGGCTGGGGACACTGATTTGCAATATTTGCCAACTTCTGTGGTATAAACACTCTGGCCATTTTCTAGCTACCAAAGGTTTAACAGCCAGCTCACAAAATTCCTGAAAAGTTAACAAGCAGCTCTCCTGGGCCAATGTAAGCCACCTCCAGCACACCATTGAATATGATAAAATATTTAGAAGAATTCCTAGAAAGGTCCAAACAAGCCAAGTATACCCACTATCATTTCTTTTATTCATCCTTGCCAGGAGGCCCAAGGCAATGAAACGTGACAAGATAGAGAATTATAAATATGGAAAGTAAAAGACAAATACTCTTTATTTACAGAAGATTTTATCATCTACTTAGAAAACTCCAAGAGTAATGTAACCTAGTATTAGAATAAAGACTGGAGGAAAAAGGGGGAGAATCCAGGTCGGTCCCAATCAGAAAGGACTGGGGCGGCCAGGCATGGTGCCGCATGCTTATAATCTCAGTGCTTGGGAGGCTGAGATAGGAGGAGCACAGGTTGGAGGACAGCCTCAGCAGGTAGTGAGATTCTCATCAACCTAGTGAGACCCTGTTTCCAAATAAGAAATAAAATCAGGCCGAGGGTGTAGCTTGAAGGTGGAATGCCTCTGAGTTCAATCCCCAGTACCACACACAAAAAAGAAAGAGAAGAAGAAAGAAAGAAAGAGGCTGGGAAGGTCACTGATGGACACGGGGGACAGGAGCTCCTCGGGGTCGTCCACACGGGGTCTCTGCCTACCTTGCTGGGCACACAGGCTAGGCATTTTGCCAGTAAGGGCCCCCACCCTCGCCTAGTAGGGAGACCCAGTAAAGAAGTAATTGCAGTATAATTGAGTATTAGCCCCTTGGGGGCGTATGCTGGGTACTGGGGTGCACACAGGAAAAGGGGATTTGGTCCTCCTTATTATGCTGGAGCTGACTTTCGAGCTGGTGCTGAAGGGCAGAAAGAAGCAGGTTAGGCAGAGATGGAAAGGAAAGGCCCTGTGCGCAGAGAAACAGCATGTCAAAGGCACAGCAGCAGGCAGGAGACTTGTGTCCTCAGGAAAGGAGGGGAGCGCGGTATGGCTGGGGCGCTGCACCGGGGAAGAGGCAATGCTGGCTTAGCGATTTGAAATCTGAGCTTAAAAGGCCTTAGAAGAGCCCAGAACATAGGTCAGTGGTAGAGCGCTTGCCTAGCATGCATAAGGCCCTGGATTTGATTCCTCAGCACTACAAAAGGGAAAATAAAAATAAGTAAAAGGCACACTAAGGGGTTTGAGCTTCAGCTTATGGGTGATGGGAAGCCTGGGGTGATCTGATCCTATCTACATCTTGGAAATAACACTGGCATCAGTGCGAAGGGTGGAATGGAAGGAGCCAACTGATAGGCAGTCGAGGGCCAAGAGAGACAGAAGGTCCAAACTAAGCAGGAGGCCAAGGGGATCACATGAGGGAAAGACCCCAGGAGCTGGAGCCTGCCAGACATGACTTCTGATTGGCCGGAGTGAGAAGAGGCTCCTGCTCTGCAGAAAAGCTTCCTGCTGCTTGCTGAAGGACGACAGGTAGGGTCGGTGGCTGTGCCTCCGCTGAGCTCAGCCTCTCCCTTTCCTCCAGGGCCCGCTGCCCTCCCCTGGACCATGCCCTCTTTCCAGCCTCTTGCTACCACCAGCCTGCATCCCGGGGCAGGGACTCAAGCTCAGCCCCCAGCACTGAGTGAGTGAAAGGCACTTCTGTCCCTACAATCAGAAAACAGCCCGCAATTGGCTCAGGGGTGTTAGGTCACTTGCTCAAGGTCACACAGGAAGCAGCAGAGCCAGGAAGGGGCCACAACTTGACCCCCAAAGCTCATTCCCTGTCTGCTCCATCAGGGCCTGGGGGTGAGCCAGGAAGGCCCAGTCTTGGGCCCCGACCTCTGGACTCATCCCTGCCTCTCGGCTGTTGAAGGAGGTCAGAGCCTTGAGACACATGTGATGGTGACAGAACTTGCCCTTCCCTTGAGGGAGGAGGTGACAGCTGGCCAGGACTCGTGGGAGCCAAGGGCAGGAAGACTGGGGACGGGGTGTGACTGCATCTCCCCACAGAAGAGACAGATAGAAATCTGATAACGGCACAGCTGTACCTGATGCCTATTCCGCCTGTTCAGGTGGCCGCCTCTAAGCCTCTGTGTGCTTACTGAAGTGTCTTGGCTGAGGATATTCTGAGAAATCGTCCCGGGGACGTTAGAGTTCAAGGGTCATGAGTCAGCCTGGGGAGCCTGGGACTGGAGAGGCAGGGAAGGTGCTGAGGCATTGCTTTTGGACTTGTAGCTTCTCCTGGTCTCTGTCCGACGGTCATCACACCCACGCAGGGGAAGACAGAGGCCGAGGACTCTCCGTTCACAGGGCCGGCCCTGTACCAGCCCGCAGGAACCTCCCCACACCCAGGAACCTCTCCTCACACAGCGACCTCTCCTCATGCAGGGAGCTCCCGGCCAGTCATACAGCTGGAGCCCACCTCCGCAGAGGACACCAGTCCTGACCCCAGCAGCCGCAGCTCCAAGCCCAGGTAAGTCCAGGTGAGCAAGTTCTTCAAACCAGAAGGTGCCTTTGAGCCAATAAGACTCTAAGGCTCCTCCTCCAAGCAGCAGGTCCTCTCGTCACAGTCATACCTGATTTCGACCCCATGCACCCCCTCATGCGACCCTGCCTGAGAAGAAGTCACCCCCAGCCCCAGTCCCCTCCTCTCTCCCTGCCCCAGCCTCAGGGTCAGCCACCCTAGTTTAATAGCCTTTGCCTATACACTTACACTGAGTCCTGTACTATGAACACATGGACTCCTCCCCCCCCATTTTATTTCTTTACCCAACTGGAGTCCCAGCCTCAAGGATAGGTTCTGGGATTATAGCGGCACTCCGTTCCTGACCTGCAGGTACCTGCTAGCAGGTTCAGATTCAGCCAAAAGTATCTTGTGGGGTTGGCAGCAGGGACTAGGGGTCCTTTCTACCCCAGACAGGAAACACTAATGGGACGCCTAGGCGCTGTGGTCCCTGGTGCCCCGATCTCCTTGGGTGACCAGAGACCACACTGGACTCAGAGTGAGAAGGCCATGTGGCCCGGTGTGCCAATGCCGGTGCCACCAGCCCAGAGAGAGGCCAATGAGAACTTCCCCACATCCCACTGTGTGACCTGGCAAGTGACTTAACTCCTTCAAGAGTCAGTTTTTCAGCTGAGCATGGTGGCGCACACCTGTAATCCCAGTACTTGGAAGGCTGAATCCCAGTACTTGGAAGACTGAAACAGGCAGATCTGCAGGTTCGAGGCCAGCCTCAGCAACTTAGCAAGACCCAGTTTCAAAACAGAAAAAAATAAAATAGGGCTGGGGTATAACTCAGAGGTAGATGCCTGCCTCTGAGTTCAATTCCTGGTACCAAAAAAAAAAAAAAATCAGGCCGCTTCTACTTGGTGACAGAAAGGTGGTGGAATTCAACAGCTGCCATCGTGCCTGGCGTGTCAGACACTGTGCTCAGCACTTTATGCATCACAGCCCACTTGATCCTCTTGACAGTCACTTTATAGAGGAAGAAACTGACACCGTGGGAGACTCAGTCACTTGCCCAAGGTCTCTCGTCTATAAATTGGTGGAGCCAGGGTTCAAACCCAGGCAGCCGGGCTGCAGAGTCTGAGCTAATTCAATGTCTGTCACACACCAGGAGCAGTTAAGTGCTCTCCCCGTCTTTGCGACAGTGAATTGGATTCCACACTAGGGGTTGGCTTTCTTCACTCATGCCTGGGCCCCCAAGGACACGGATGGCTTATCTGGTGACAGCCACCAGGCTCCTTCTGTCTCCCCCCAGGGTGTCCATCCCGATGGTCCGCCTGCTGGCCCCGGTTCTGGTGCTCCTGGCCCTTCTGCTGGCCACAGGCCTGATCATCTTTGGGAGCCACGTGCTCCGGTGGAGAAAGAAAGGTGAGCCAGGGCCGCTGGGAGGAGGGCAGGGGGCTGACAGAGCCAGGGGCCTAACTGAGCCCTGGGGAGACCCGTGGGCCATAGTGCATCCATCTGAGATAGGGGCATCCAGAGCCCAGCCGCTCCCTTCCGAGGGACCACAAGACAGCATCAGGAAGGAGCAGTTCAAGTGGGGACTGGGAGGATGACGGGCTTCTCAGCTTCCTCCTGTCTGGCCTAGCTCAGCAACCACCTCCTCCCAGCTGACCTCGGCAAATCCGTGTCCTGTCTCTGCGGGTCCAGCTCCTGTGTGGGGACTGGCCGGTGGAGGGTGCAAGTTCTGCTTCTGAGCTACACCCTCAGCCCTATTTTATTTTTTATTTTGAAACAGGGTCTCACTAAGTTGCTGAGGGCCATGCTAAGTTGCTAAGGCTGACCTCAAAATTCCGGTTCCCGCCCCCCCCTCATCTCAGCCTCCCAAGTACTGGGATTACAGGTGCGTGCCGCCACGCCTGCTGAAATAATCAATTTATAAAGAGAAAAGGTTTATTTTTGTTTGCAATTTTGGAGGTTTCAGTCCATAATCAGTCAACCCTGTTCCTTTGGACCTGTGGTAAGCATCATGGCGAGAGCAAAACAACTCATGGCTAGAAAGTAAAAGTTAGTGGGGAGAAGGTCAGGGTCCCCAGTCCCTTTCAAAGAGC
>PVLC010048841.1:0-10583 GCA_004027655.1 Graphiurus murinus | reverse complement strand
TTTTTTTTTTTTTTTGCGGTACTGGGGATTGAACTCAGGAGCATTCTACCTCCGAGCTACACCCCCAGCCCTATTTTTTATTCTTTATTTTGAAACAGAGTCTCACTAAGTTGCGGAGGGCCTCACTAGGTAGCTGAGGCTGGCCTTGAACCCGGATCCTCTGGTCTCAGCCTCCCAAATGCTGGGATTACAAGCGTGCGCCACCATGCCCAGCTCCTATTTTTTATTCTTTATTTTGAAACAGGTCTTACTAAGTTGCAGAAGACCTACTAAGTAGCTGAGGCTGGCTACAAACCTGCGATCCTCCTGTCTCAGCCTCCCAAGTACTGTGATTACAAGTGTGAGCCACCACACCACACCTGGCTCACCTCTGATTTTAACAAAAAGGTTAAGGCTGATTTGGAAGAACTGAAGCTGCAATTCTATGGGAACTCTCAGCCTCCTGTTGCTGCAGCTTCATGTCTGTGGCTGTTTCCTTGGTCTCCTCTCCAGAGCTTACCCTCTCCCCTGTACTCTCCATGCCTGCTATTACACTGCAGCTCCTTGGCATCACCCTTAGGGCTCCCTTGCAAGTGCCTTAAAACAGGCCCGGGCTTTATTCTATTTTAAAATCATACAAGGAAACCAGAATGCACTTGTTTGACCTTGTTGTCTCTTCTAGTCTATTTTTTGCTCTCCTTTTGCAGCAAGACCTCTCGATTTCCTCTTCCTTGTGACTCCCTGGTTTGGCAATTTCACTTCCTTTTTCTCTCAGTCGATTGAAATTGCATTCTTAAAAGTCAACAGTGGTGCTCCAAAGAGGGCTTCATTTTAACTTCATTCTTATTTTCTCAGAAGCATCGATTTTCTTTCCCCTACTCTGATGTATGTTTTTGGTTTCTATTCGTCCACTTGTCACTAATTGGATTTTTCAAACCGGCTCCTTGCAGAACTCTGAATTCTATTGGCCACTGATTAACTGCGTGACCTTTGGCAAGGTAATCACTTCGTGCCTCAGTTTCCCCCATTTTAAAATGGGGATGATAGGAAGAGTTCTTACCTTAGTTTGCCCCAAGAATGGAATGGATAGTCACCTCAATGTTTGGCTTGCAAAAGTATTCCTTAGTGTTATCTATTAGCATAGCAAATAAGCTCCTAGGTCTCGAAAGCAGAACTGTTTTTTCTTGTTAGGAGGAGTTGTCCACATTACACAATATATGACCAGATGATAAATAATTACTGACACAGACGTTTGCAGTGGTTGGAGAGTCCAGGGAAGGAGGCTTCTCAATCTGCAGGGGCTGTAATACTTGTTTCCTTGTTTTTTTTTGGAATTGGGGATCAAAACCAGGGACAGTCATTCTACCTCTGAACTATGAACCAGCTCTTTTTTTTCAGTACTGGAGATGGAACTCAAGGGCATTCTACCTCAGAGCTACACCCCCGGCCCTACTTTTTATTCTTTATTTTGAAACAGGGTCTTACTAAGTTGCAGAGGACCTCACTAAATAGCTGAGGCTGGCTGCAAACCTGTGATCCTCTGGTCTCAGCCTCCCAAGTACCGGGATTACAAACCTGCGCCACCACGCCCAGCTCACTGCCAGCCTTTTAAATATTTTTATTTTTTGAAACAGGTCTCGCTCAGTTGCTGACGCTGCCCTCAAACCTGCGATCCTCCGCCTCAGCCTCCCAAGTACTGGGGTGACAGGCGTGCACCATAGTGCCCAGCTGCCCAAGTTTTTGTTGTTTTGTTTTGACCGATAAGCCATTTAAATTGTTGAGAGTTTAAATCACTCCTTTGGGGACACAGGGTATTCGTTGAGCAGGAAGGGGCGTCAGCGGTTCAAACTCTACTTGTCAAGGCGACACAGTCACAATGGTGCTGCTTGGCATGGAACACAGTATCCCATTCTTAGATTTAACGCGGCTCTAACCGGATTACGCCGGGAGGAGGCGGCTGCAGTGCGGGGGAGCCGCGCCTTGGAGGATGGCGCCATCTAGTGGCATCACGAGGGAACGGCGCTGGGCAGCGCCGTGTCCTTTGGTGCAGGGGAAGGTCCTCAGAATTGCTGTCCTTTCTGGACAAAGTGGGGATGAGGTTGGGCAAGAGGGAAGATTAGAGACAAGCACAGCAAGGGAGAAGAACTCAGCGCAGTGCGGGGACGCAAAGGGCACAAGCAACCACCTTGTTGGTATCATTCGCGGGCAATTCCCTCCCCCATCTCGCTACCATATACACTTTGACCCTCTGCCTCGCCCCATTTCATGCTCACTTTCCAGCGCCGTGCTGGCCCGTGGTTCTGAACAGACCCCGCGTCACCTTCTAATTTCTCCCCTTTTATGCTAGAAATTCAGAGCTGGGAAAATTTCGCCGAGTCATCACCTTTGGCTACCGGCCGGGACCCGCAGCCCTCCGGAGTGGCCCAGGACGCGCCTCCCGCCTCGCAGCAGCAGCAGCTCGTCACGTGACAGCCGCCCCGGGAGCTGCAGGTAAGGTGCTGCGGGCTGGGGCAGCCGGGCTGCAGCAAGTGCCACTCTGGGTACTGATATCCTAGAGTGTTGAATCCTAAGGACTTAGCTATCTGATAATGTTCTCTTTGGAAAACCCAAAATGGGCAATGTTGACCTTGACTCCGATTTTTATTCTTTTCACATGCTATGTTAATCAATCAATAGATGGGTTGTAGATCATTATCTTGTCAGCAAAGAGCTTTAGGATGGGAGAAACTGAAAGGAAGGTCTGTACACTTAGGTGGTCAGCACACAGGGCATTCATTGTCCAGGTGCTGAATATAGGTTTATTTCGGTGATTAATAGATTTTGGAGCCTATCCTGGTGGTCCACGCCTGTAATCTGAGTACTTAAGAGGACAAGATAGGAGGATTGCATGTTTGAGGCCAACATCAGCAACTTAGCAAGACCCTCTTTCAAAATAAAAGTTAAAAAGGACTGGGAGTATAGCTCAGAGGTAGAATGCCTCTGGGCTCCATACCTACAACAACAATAACAAAAGGTAGAGATTTTGAAGTTTTGAACTCTACTCTGCCACTATAGTTTGACTTTGGGTGAATTGTTTAACATTACTCTAAGCCCCGGTTTCTTCTCTAAAATGAAGACAATTAAACCTACCTGTCAAGGTTATTGAGAGAATTAACTGAAACAGTAAATGAAATGAAATATAAGCCACACACTTTTTTTTTTTTTAATTGGCACTGGGGATTGAACCCAGAGATGTTCTACCTTTGAGCTACACTCCCAGCCCTATTTCATTTTTTTTTCTTTATTTTCTTAGGGTCTCACTAAGTTGCAGAGAGCCTCACTAAACACTCTGAGAAACTGAGATTGGATTTTATTCCTTTTCTTTTTGTGGTACTAGGGATGGAACCCAGGGATATTCTACCTCTGAGCTCTGTCCCTAGCCCATTTTTATTTCTTATTTTGAAACAGGGTCTCACTAAGTTGCAGGGGGCCTCACTAAGTATCTGAGGCTACCTGCAAACCTGCAATCCTCCTGTCTCAGCCTCGCAGGTACAGGGATTACAATTGTGCACCACCACACCTGGCAAGATTGGAATTTAGAGAGTTAGTGAAGAAGTTGATTTAAGTAGAGAATCATAAAGATGTTATACTTCAAGTATTTTACATTAAAATATAGAATTTATCTTTAATGCAGAGCCACAGCATTTTATTTGAAAATGAATCTATAGCTGGGCGTGGTGGTGCACACCAGTAATCCCAGTACTTGAGAGGCTGAGACAGGAGGATCACAGGTTCAAGGACAGCCTCAGCAAGCAGTGAGACTCTTCAACCTAGCGAGACTCTGTTTCCAAATGAAAAATAAAATCAAACTGGGAGTGTAGCTCAAAGGTAGAATGCTTCTGGGTTCAATCCCCAGTGCCACACACACACACACACACACACACACACACACACACACACACACAACACTTGAGGAAGCACCTGTAAAGTCACCTTCTACAGAATCATTCCAATTCCAAAAATCTTTGAAAGTTATTAAGATATTTCCCAAATTTTACTGTCTACACTATCTAATTAGATAGTCATATTTCGGCAGCTCTCTGTCATGGATTTCTTTCTTTCTTTCTTTTTTTGTATTGTGATACTGGGGGTGAACTCAGGGGGCATTCTACCTCTGAGCTATACCCTCAGCCCTATTTTTATTCTTTATTTTGAAACTGGGTCTCACTAAGTTGCAGAAGGCCTCACTAAGTAGCTGAGGCTGGCTGCGAACCTTTGATCCTCCTGTCTCAGCCTCCCAAGTACTGGGATTACAAGTGTGTGCCATCATGCCTGTCTCTGTGGTGGATTTCTTTTTCTTTCCTTTTTTTTTTTGGTATTGGGAATTGAACCCAAAGGCATTCTACCTTTGAGCTACACTTCCAGCCCAATTTTATTTCTTTCTTTTTTTTTTTTTTCGTACTGGGGATTGAACTCAGGGGCATTCTACTTCCGAGCTACACCCCCAGCCCTATTTTTTATTCTTTATTTTGAAACCGGGTCTCACTAAGTTGCGGAGTGCCTCACTAAGTAGCTGAGGCTGGCCGCGAACCCGGATCCTCCGGTCTCAGCCTCCCGAATGCTGGGATTACAAGCGTGCGCCACCACGCCCGGCTCCAATTTTATTTCTTGTTTGGAAACAGGGTCTCCCTAGGTTGATGAGTCTCACTACTTGTTGAGGCTGTCCTCCAACCTATGATCCTCCTGTCTCAGTCTCCCAAGTGCAGGGATTACAGGCGTGTGTCACCACACTTGATTGTCATGGATCGTATTTATTTATTTATTTATTTATTTATTTATTTTTACGGTACTGAGAATTGAACCCAGGGGTATTTTACCTCCAAGCTACACCCTATTTTTTTTTTTTTGCGGTACTGGGGATTGAACTCAGGGGCATTCTACCTCCGAGCTATACCCCCAGCCCTTTTTTTTTTTTTTTTTTTTTTAATTCTTTATTTTGAAACAGGGTCTCACTGAGTTGCGGAGTGCCTCACTAGCTAGCTGAGGCTGGCTGCGAACCTTCGATCCTCCAGTCTCAGCCTCCCAAATGCTGGGATTACAAGCGTGCGCCACCATGCCTGGCCCCAGGTCTATTTTTTATTCTTTATACTAAGTTGCAGAGGGCCTCACTAGGTAGCTGAGACTGGCTGCGAACCTGTATTCTCCAGTCTCAGCCTCTCAAGTACCGGGATTACAAGCACGTGCCACCACGCCTGTCTGTTCTCGTGGATTTTTTTGGAAACATTCAATCTGCCATCCAGAGAAACAACTTCTTTTCCTTGCATGCTCACAGTTTTCACTTTATATGATAGTTAATTAAATTTCACAGTTACGGGGCAGCGATGTAGCTCCCTGGTAATGTACTTGCCTAGCATGCACAGGGCCCTGATTTCCATTCCTAGCGTAGGTAGGTAGGCAATCATAGTTACATTAATAATCATAGCTGTCAGCCGGGCGTGGTGGCGCACGCTTGTAATCCCAGCATTCAGGAGGCTGAGACAGGAGGATCTGGGTTTGCGGCCAGCCTCAGCTACCTAGTGAGGCACTCTGCAACTTAGTGAGACCCTGTTTCAAAATAAAGAATAAAAAATAGGGCTGGGGGTGTAGCTCGGAGGTAGAATGCCCCTGAGTTCAATCCCCAGTACAAAATAATAATAATAATAATAATAATAATAATAATAATAATAATAATAAGCATTTTTTGTTTTCTTATCTGAAAGTTGGGGAAAGTGAGGCAGTCCGGCTCGGAGGACCCCGGGGCTCTGGACCCACTGTACCGGCGGGGCTGAACGATCAATGCAGTATCAAACGGACAAGTCCGTGGTGACAGTTACAGTGAAGGTTGTCTGGGTCAAACAGGAGCTTGCATCTGGCTATTCATTGGCTTCATGTTGGCCTTTGGGTCTCTGATTGCATCTATGTGGATTCTCTTTGGAGGTTATGTTGCTAAGGAAAAAGCCATAGTATATCCTGGAATTGCTGTATTTTTCCAGAATGCCTTCATCTTTTTTGGAGGACTGGTTTTTAAGTTTGGCCGCACAGAGGACTTATGGCAGTGAAAACATCCCATTTCCCGCAGCACGGCAGCCCTGCATGGGTTTTTTGTTGTTTTGTTTTCTTGTTACCGCTCACTCCTGGTCTTTTGTAATGCCATTTTCTAAACTTATTTCTGAGTGTAGTCTCCGCTTACAGTTACGTAATGCATAATGCTAAAATCATGAGAATTCCCTTTGTAAACAACAGCAGCAAAATCTGTGGTATACATTTAATTAATGTATACAACACTAAAAGGAAACCTTTACATAAGTAACTTCTGTCAAGTTTTATCATGATATAATTTGTAAAAATAAAAGTAAATTACAAAAGAAAAAAAAAATAATAAGCATAGCTGTCCTAAACTGATGGCTTCCCAGGCTTGGTCACACCAGGCTCAGTATCCATGATAACCATAGAAAAGTCTCCGCTAATAAGGAAAGAATGGCTGTTTAGGGGAGAGTGGATTTGTAGGAAGAGGCAGACACCAAAGACATTTTTGAATCTGTGTACCGTGTACATTCTTCATGTTTTAACATTCCTCTCTGAGATCCTGTGTTGCAACAGATGAGAATGATCCTTTTGTTTTGATTGGATTGGGAGTAAAGGACATAACTTGTTGGCAGGCGAAGGACTCTGCAGGCAGGAAGAGGGGTGCGGGTGCTGGGGGTCCTTAAGAAGCTGCAAGCTGAGCCGGGCGTGGTGGCGCACGCTTGTAATCCCAGCATTTTGGGAGGCTGAGATCGGAGGATCCAGGTTCGAGGCCAGCCTCAGCTACCTAGTGAGGCACTCTGCAACTTAGTGAGACCCTGTTTCAAAATAAAGAATAAAAAATAGGGCTGGGGGTATACCTCAGAGGTAGAATGCCCCTGGGTTCAATCCCCAGTACCACACACACAAAACAACAACAACAAAACAACAACAACAAAAAAAACAGAGGATAAAAAATAGGGCTGGGGGTGTAGCTCAGAGGTAGAATGCCCCTGAGTTCAATCTGCAGTACCACAAAAAAAAAAAAAAAAAAAAAAAAAAAAAAAAAAAAAAAGACGCTGCAAGCTCAAAGTACACAAGGCGGTGGCAGAAGGGGGCACCAAGTGCTGTGTGCATGAATGTCACTGTCAGCATCATTTACATTATGATGTGAGACTGTAATGCATCAATAAAAGCATATTTTTAAAAAAGGCAAGGGCTTTGTGACCCTGGTTTAACTCCTAGTTTGTTTCCTATTTTTTTTTTTTTTTTTCCGTATTGGGAATTGAACCCAGGGGCATTCTACCTTGTAGCTACACCCCCAACCCTACTTTTTATTCTTTCTTTATTTTTTGTGATGCTGGGGATTGAACCCAGGGCCATTCTACCTCTGAGCTACACCCCCAGTCCTATTTTTCATTCTTTGTTTTGAAACAGGGTCTCACTAAGTTGCAGAGGGCCTCACTACGCAGCTGAGGCTGGCTGTAAACCTGCGATCCTCCTGTCTCAGCCTCCCAAGTGCTGGGATTACAAGAATGCGCCACCACGCCTAGCTGTTTTCTCTTTTAAGGAAGCTTCAAGAATAGTCTGCTAGAAAGGTGCAAAATCATGGTTGTACAGCTCCCTGAGTTTTTTGCTGTTGTTGGTGATGCAGGGATGGAGCCCAGGGCCTCCTGCTTGCTAAGCTCCAATGACTCCTGAGTACACTTTCAGCCCCTGCTGTGACTGTGATTTTATTTTAACAGCCCATTTTCTGTTTCTAATCATACAATGCTGTAGATTGGGCAAGTCATCAAGAAAAGAGGTGATGTTGGCTCACAGTTCTGGCCCAAGGTCACAGGACCACATCAGGGGATGGCCTTCTTCCTGGCAGAGTCCCCAGGTGGTGCAGGGCATCCCAGGGTGAGAGACAGGGAGCACGAGACCCAGTCATACTGGCTTGCATAGCCAGGTGTGATGGCACAAACCTGTAATCCCAGTTATTGAGAGGCTGAAACAGGAGGAGTGTAGGTTCGAGGACAGCTGCAGCAAGTAGTGAGACTCTCACCAACCTAGGGAGACCCTGTTTCCAAATAAAAAATCAAATAGGGCTGAGGGTGTAGTTTGGAGGTAGAATGCTCCTGGGTTCAATCCCTAGCTCGTATAGCAGACCTGCTCCTGAAGATAACCCATTGTGTGTGTGTGTGTGTGTGTGTGTGTGTGTGTGTGTGTGTGTGTGTGTTACTGGGAATGGAACCCAGGGTCATTCTCCCTCTGAGCTATATCCTCAGCCCTATTTTTTTTTTTTTGCAGAACTGGGGATTGAACCCAGGGGCCTTCTACCTTTGGGCTACACTCCCAGACCTATTTTATGTTTTATTTGGAAACAAGTCTAAGTTGCTGAGAGCCTTGCTAAGTTGCTGAGGCTGACTTCAAACCTGCAACCCTGTTGTCTCAGCCTCCCAAGTACTGGGATTACAAGGTTACACCACCATTCCCAGCTAGACCTGCTTTTTAAAACAAACTGGATGTTTGTTTCTTAAGCGTGGGGAAGCCTCCTTGGCTGCGATTCTCCTGTGTCAGCCTCCCAAGTACTGGGATTACAAGCATGCTCCACCATGCCCAGCTGGGGTTTGTATTTCTTTTTCTTTCTTTCTTTTTTTTTTTTGCGGTACTGGGGATTGAACTCAGGGGCATTCTACCTCCGAGCTACACCTCCAGCCCTATTTTTTTTATTCTTTATT
Source organism: Graphiurus murinus (assembly GCA_004027655.1). Classification (NCBI taxonomy): domain Eukaryota; kingdom Metazoa; phylum Chordata; class Mammalia; order Rodentia; family Gliridae; genus Graphiurus; species Graphiurus murinus. The sequence goes on along the minus strand of PVLC010048841.1, from coordinate 1,860 downwards.
TTGAAACCGGGTCTCACTAAGTTGTGGAGTGCCTCACTAGGTAGCTGAGGCTGGCCTCGAACCTGGATCCTCCGGTCTCAGCCTCCCGAATGCTGGGATTACAAGCGTGCGCCACCATGCCCAGCTTGGGGTTTGTATTTCTTTTAGGTTACCTGTACCTGCTGCCAGGCATCTGTCAGGTCTGATCCAGAGCATTTCACTCAAGGACTGGTAGGTTTTATTGAAACATAAGGTTGCATGAAGAAAGCCCAGAATGTTGGGCATGGTGTCACACGCTTGCAATCCCAATGCCTGGGAGGCTGAGACAAGAAGATCACAGGTTTGCAACCAGCCTCAGCAATTTAGTGAGGCCCTCTGCAACTTAGTTAGACCCTGTTTCAAAAGAAAAAAAAAAAGCCCCCAGAAAAGCAACCAGCATGTTTCTGCTTTTGTCTTAGTTGTTGGTCTTGAGATGTGTATAATCTCTTTATTCTTGAGGGAAATAACCTTGCATTGCTGTGGTTTCTTCATGCAGTGATTCTCAAAGTGGTCCCCAGGCCAGCTGCATCCCAGTATCAGTATCACCTGGGAGTTTGTTAGAGATACATAACTTGGTGTGGTGGTACACATTTGTAATCCCAGTACTTGGGAGGCTGAGTCAGGAGGATCACAGATTTGCAGCCAGCCTCAGCTACTTAGTGAGGTCCACTGAAACTTATGGAGACCCTGTTTCAAAATAAAAAATAAAATTGGGCTGGGGGTATAGCTCAGAGGTAGAATGCCTCTGGGTTCCATCCCCAGTACCACCAAAAAAACCAAAACCAAAACCAAAAACAAAAACAAAAACACCAACAAACAAACAAACAAACAAAACCCAAAAAACAAGAAAGAAAAAAGATACACAGATGATTAAGCTGCCTGCTCCAGATTTTCACAACCAGAATCTCTGGGATGGGGCCTGGGAGTGCGGGTTTCCACACATCTGCTGGGGGATGCTGATGCATGTTCAAGTGCGAGACTCCCTGGCTGATTGATAGGCTTAACAAAGGCCTATGGGAATGCCTTCAGTTCAACCACGAGAATCCAAGTTCAGCCAGGTGACCGATAGAAAGAGGAACTCTGACTCATGGGTGCGGGGGCGGTTGACCAGGTTCGTATGAAGTGGGGTAGGGAGGTCTGTTGGCCAGAGGGCTGGAGGTTAGGGAGTGAAGAGGTGTTTCCATTGACCCCTCCACTGTCTTCTGACCAAGAGAACATGACTGAGCCCATGCAGGGGTGAAGATAGCAGGGGAACCTAGTCCCACCCACCTCCAAGGTCAAACTGAGGCAAGTGGCCCAAAGTGCAGGTGTTTAAGAGGGCTGGGTTCTATGAGGCAGAGATGTGCCCAGGACTTTCTTGACGTTAGCACTTAGGAAAACCAAGACAGCTGTCACTAGTCACCCTAGTTCAGTGTCTGCCCAGTGGTTAAGTATTTGTTGAGTTTTAAAATCATTGATGCTCATTGAGTTCAATCCCCAGTACCGCAAAAAAAAAAAAAAAAAAAAAAAAAAAAAAAAAAAAAAAAAAAAAAAAAAAAAAAAAAAAAAAAAAAAAAAAAGAATATATATTTTAAAAAAAGAACAAAGTAAAGAATAAAATTGGGCTGGGCTAATATGATGGCACATGCTTGTAATCCAAAAAATAATAGGGCTGGGGGTATAGCTCAGAGGTAGATTGCTCCTGGGTTTAATCCCTAGTACTACACACACAAAAAAAGAAAACCTATAAGGGTTGAGGGTGTGGGTCAGTGGTAGAGGACTTGTGTAGCATGTGTGAGACCCTAGGTTCAATCCCCAATACCACACTAAATAAATAAATAAATAAATAGCCGGGCGTGGTGG
>PVLC010048840.1:0-10632 GCA_004027655.1 Graphiurus murinus | reverse complement strand
AAGAAGTAATATCGGAGAGTTTTCCAAACATAGAAAGAGAAATTGACACACAGGTGCAGGAAACATATAGAACCCCCTTCAGACAAGACCAAAGAAGAGGTTCTCCATGCCACATAATAATCAAGATGACTAATGTAGAAGCTAAGGAAAGAATTCTAAAGGCAACAAAAGTTAAAGGCCAAGTAACATTTAGAGGCAAACCAATTAGAATCACTCCAGACCTCCCCAAACAAGTCATGAAAGCCAGGAGGGGCTGGAGTAACATGTTCCAAACTTTGAAAGAAAATAACTTGTAGCCAAGATTCTCCTACCCAGCAAAACTCTCTCTCAAAATTGATGGGGATATAAAAACCTTCCATGACAAACAGAAACTGAAAGCATTCATGTCTTCCAAACCAGGACTAGAGAAAATATTCAAAGAGATTAACTACAAAGAAGAACTAACAAGTAAACTTCAGAACCAGAGAAACAATAATTTCCAGGAAGCAAACAACTAAGCAAAGAAGAACAAACACTACTGCAAACAGAAGTCAAAACCCAAAATGTTAGGAATTAAAAATCATCTCTCAATACTCACACTGTATATAAATGGTCTCAACTCCCCAATAAAAAGGCACAAGGTGGGAAAATGGATCAAAAACCAGAATCCATCCATATGCTGCCTGCAAGAAATGCACCTTACATACAAAGTCTCCAACAAACTAAAGGTGAATGGCTGGAGTAAGGTAATTCATGCCAATGGAACTCGAAGACAAGCAGGAGTAGCAACTATGATATCGGATAAATTAGATTTCAAGGATAAGCTCATCAAAAGAGACAAAGAAGGTCACTTTTTACTAGTAAAAGAAACAACACAGCAAGAGGAAATAACAATATCAACATCTATGACCCAAACATAGGTGCAGCCACTTTCATAAAAAAAAACCTCTACATGAGCCGGGCATGGTGGTGCATGCTTGTAATCCCAGCATTCGGGAGGCTGAGACCGGAGGATCCAGGTTTGCAGCCAGCCTTAGCTACTTAGTGAGGCACTCCACAACTTAGTGAGACTCGGTTTCAAAATAAAGAATAAAAAATAGGGCTGGGGGTATAGCTCAGAGGAAGAACGCCCCTGAGTTCAATCCCCAGTACTGCAAAAAAAAAAAAAAAAAACCTCTACATGATATAAAATCATACATAGATCGCAATACACTAATACTAGGAGACTTCAATACCCCTCTCACATCACTAGACTGATCTTCAAAAAAAAAGGTCAGTAAGATACTTCAGACCTAAATAATACCATAAACCAAATGGACCTAATGGACCTGTTAGACAAATACAGAATATTTCACCCAACTACAACTGAATTCACATTTTTCTCAGCAGCACATGGAACCTTCTCCAAAATAGACCACATTCTGGGCCACAAAGAGAGCACTGGCAAATTCAAAAAATGCAACATAATTCTCTGCATCTTTTCAGACCACAATGGAGTGAAACTAGAAATCAACTCTAAGAAGACACAGAATAACCATGTAAACACATGGAGACTGAACACCACATTGGTGAACGAGGAATGGGTCATAGAAGAAGTAAGGGGGGAAATTAAAAAATTCCTAGAAACCAATGAAAACAGAGACACAACATATCAAAACTTCTGGGACACCTTAAAGGCAGTACTAAGAGGAAAATTTATAGCACTGAGTGCCCACATAAGAAGAATGGAAACTCACCAAATAAACGACCTAATGACACAGCCCAAAGCCCTTGAAAAACAAGAACAGTCCAACCCCAAAGCCAGTAGAAGACAGGAAATTATGAAAATCAGAGCAGAAATTAATGAAATAGAGAACAAAAAAACAATACAGAAAATCAACAAAACCAAAAGCTGGTTTCTAGAAAAAATAAACAAAATAGATAAACCATTGGCCAACCTAAACAAAAGAAAGAGAGAATCAACCCAAATTACCAAAATAAGAGATGAAAAAGGCAATATTACCACCAACAGAAATACAGAGGATTATCAGAAACTATTTTGAAAAACTATACTCCAACAAAATGGAAAACCTGGAAGAAATTGACAATTTTTTAGATATATACAACCCACCTAAATTGAGTCAAGAAGATATAGAAAACTTAAATCAACCAATAAAAATCAAAGAAATAAAAACAGCAATAAAAAAATTTACCGTCAAACAAAAACCCAGGGCCAGATGGTTTTCCAAGTGAATTTTATAAAACATTTATGGAAGAACTAATCCCAATACTTCTCAAACTATTCCGTGAATTGCAAAGAAATGGGACCCTCCCAAACACTTTCTATGAAGCCAATATCACATTAATACCAAAACCAAATAAAGATAGCTCAAGAAAAGAAAACTATAGGCCTATATCACTGATGAATCTAGATGCAAAACTGCTAAACAAAATACTAGCAATGCACATTCAAAACCACATCAAGAAAATTATACACCATGACCAAGTCAGGTTCATCCTAGGGATGCAAGGCTGGTTTACCATACGAAAAACAATCCATGTAATTCATCACATAAACAAACTCAAAGACAAAAATCACATGATCATCTCAATTGATGCGGAAAAAGCATATGACAAGATCCAACACCCATTCATGCTAAAAGTACTGCAGAGAATCAGAATAGAAGGAACATACCTCAAAATCATAGAGGCAATATACAATAGACCTACAGCCAATATCATAGTAAATGGAGAAAAACTGCAAGAGTTCCCACTAAAAACAGGAACAAGAGAAGCATGTCCATTATCACCTCTTCTGTTCAACATAGTGCTTGAGACTCTAGCCAGAGCAATAAAGTAAGAGAAAGAAATCAAAGGGGTAAAAATAGGGAAAGAAGAACTAAAACTATCCCTTTTTGCAGATGATATGATATTATACCTGGAAGACCCAACAAAGTCAGCCAAAAAACATATAGAACTGATCAACAGATTCAGCAAAGTGTCTGGATACAAAATCAATCTTAAAAAATCAGAAGCTTTCCTCCTCTACACCAACCATAAAACAACTGAAAAAGAAATCCAAAAAACAATTCCACTCACAATAGCACCCAGAAAAATAAAATACTTAGGGATAAACCTAACCAAAGAGGTAAAAGACCTCTATAAGGAAAATTACAAAAATCTGAAAAAAGAAATCAATGAAGACCTTAGAAGATGGAAAAATCAACCGGGCGTGGTGGTGCATGCTTGTAATCCCAGCATTTGGGAGGCTGAGACCAGAGGATCCGGGTTTGAGGCCAGCCTCAGCTACCTAGTGAGGCACTCCACAACTTAGTGAGACTTGGTTTCAAATTAAAGAATAAAAAATAGGGCTGGGGGTGTAACTCGGAGGTAGAATGCCCCTGAGTTCAATCCCCAGTACTGCAAAAATAAAATAAATAAATAAATAAAAGATGGAAAAATCTACCATGCTCTTGGATAGGCAGAATAAATATCATCAAAATGGCCATCCTCCCAAAAGTAATCTACAAATTAAATGCAATACCCATGAAATTACCAAGGTCACTCCTCACAGACATAGAAAATTCAGTCCTTAAATTCATCTGGAACAACAAAAAGCCCAGGATAGCCAAAGTAGTTCTTAGTAATAAGAATCATGCAGGAGGTATCACAATACCTGACTTTAAACTTTACTACCAAGCCACAGTAATAAAAACAGCATGGTATTGGCACAAAAACAGACACACAGACCAATGGAGCAGAATAGAAGATTCAGAAACAGACCCACGTGCTTACAGTCAATTGATTTTTGACAAAGGAGCAAAATACATACACTGGAAAAAAGATGGCCTCTTTAACAAATGGTGTTGTTGGCAAGACTGGTTAACGATATGCAGGAAAATGGAAATAAACCCCACTTTCTCACCCTGCACAAGAGTCAATTCCAGGTGGATCAGATTCTCGGATGTCAGGCCGGAGACCTTGCAGCTACTTGAAGAAGGCATAGGTCCAAGACTTGAACACATAGGCACAGGTCAAAACTTTCTCAACAAGACCTCAAAAGCACAAGCAGCTCAAAGGAAGATCAATACATGGGATTGCATTAAACTAAAGAGCTTCTGTGCAGCAAAGGAAACTATCAAGAACCTCAACAGAGAGCCCACAGAGTGGGAGAAAATTTTTGCCAGCTACTCTTCCGATAAAGGACTAATATACAGGATATACAGAGAACTCAAGAAAATCACAGCTAAGAAAACAAATAACCCAATCAAAAAATGGGAAAACGATCTAAATAGACACTTCACAAAAGAAGAAATACCAATGGCCAATAAATGTATGAGGAAATGTTCCACATCATTAGCAATCAGAGAGATGCAAATCAAACTACACTGAGATTTCACCTAACTCCAATGAGAATGGCAACTATCAAGAACACAAACAACAACAAATGCTGGAGAGAGTGTGGAGAAGTGGGAACCCTAATACATTGTTGGTGGGGTTGCAAATTAGTGCAACCACTTTGGAAAACAGTATGGAGGATCCTCAGACAAATGGGAGGACCCAGCAATACCTCTACTAGGTATCTACCCAAAAGAATGGAAACCAAACTATCAGACCAACGCATGGGTATCTATGTTTATAGCTGCACAGTTTACAATTGCCAAACTATGGAACCAGCCAAGATGTCCATCAACAGATGAATTGATTACAAAACTATGGGATATGTACACAATGGAATTTTACTCAGCCATAAAGAAGAACAAAATCATGTTATTTGCAAGGAAATGGAAGGAACTGGGAAACATTATGTTAAGTGAGATTAGTCAGTCAGAAAAAGTTAAAAATCGAACGCTCTCCCTAGTATGTGGAAGCTAGGGAGAAAATGGGACATAAGAGGGACTCCAGATGAAGGAGAATCCTTAGGTGAACAAGGAATTTGACTTAACGAATGGTGAAGGGAGTAGGGAGACACCCTAATGAACATGATGTACTTTCTATGAACACATCAAAGTCAATCAGTAAACTGACCTTGAGAAGGAGGGAAGAGGAGGAAGTGGGGTGGGAATTGGGGAAGGGTTAAATGAGAAATGTGTGCATGGATGTCTTTACCTATACTAGCTTGTACCTAACAAAGATGTGTAATTACAATGCACCAAATAAAGGAAAGATGAAAAAAATAAAAATAAAAAAAACTAATCAAAATACTTACTTATCATTGATTAAATCAAATTCAGCACCCTCAAGAACTACATTCTCATTGAGAAATATAAAGAAGAGCTGAGACGACCAAATTCTCTTGGATAAAGATGTTATCCAGCTGTTACTAAATATGACTTTCAGAGAATATATATATATATAATATATATATATAATATATATATATATATATATATATATATATATATATATAAAACATGCATATAATATATTTTGTTCTTTTTTATGGCTGAGTAAAATTCTATTGTATATACATTCCATAGTTTTGTAATTCATTCATCTGTTGATGGGCATCATAGCTGGTTCCATAGTTTGGCAATTGTGTATTGTGCAGCAATAAACATGCATTGGTCTGATAGTTTGGTTTCCCTTCTTTTGGGTAGTGGATCATATGGTCGGTTCATTCTCATTTGTGTGAGGATTCTCCATTCTGTTTTCCAAAGTGTTTATATTAATCTACAATCTCATCAACAATGTATTAGGGTTCCCACTTTTCCAACCCTCACCAGCATTTGTAGCTATTTGTGTTTTTGATGATTGCTATCCTAGTTGGACCAGACTAACGCACACAGAGCCAGGTTAATCTGGACTAAACTGGACAGAACTAGACTGAACTGGATGAAACCAGACAGAGTCATGCTAATCTGAACTAAACTGGACAGAACCATACAACAGCAGACAGATCCAGGCCAATCTGGAATAAACCAGACAGAACTAGACTGAACCAGATGAAACCAGACCAAGCCAGGCTAAACAGAATAAACTGGACAGAACCCAACTTAGAACCAGACTAAATCAGAAAGAGCCAGACAGAACTAGACAAAATCAGAAGGAGCCGAACAGAGCTAGGTGCTGGGAGCTGAGGGTCTAATAGGGATGGAGGAGGATTACAAATGTATACTGACCTGGACTAAACCAGAGAGAGCCAGGCTAATCTGGACTAAACCAGACAGAACTAGACAATATATAAGAGTTCCAATTTCTCCACATCTTCAACATTTGTTACTATAACAACTGTAATAGACAGTATGTAACAATAGCCATCTGACTGGGTGTGAAGTATATCTCATTGTGGTTTTGATTAGTGCTTCCCTGATAACTAATTAGGTCAGGCAAATTTGCCTGTACTTATTATTGGCTAATTGTGTATCTTCTTTGGATAAATACCTATTCAGATCCTTTGCCTATTTTTTAATTGTCTTGTCTTTATATTATTCAGTTGTAAAATATATATATCTGTCTTCACATATACACAATTTGCAAATCATCCTCTATCCCATGGGTTGTCATTTTACTTTATTCATGGTATCGTTTGATGCAGAAAAGTTTTAAATTTTGATGAAATCCAATTTATCTGCCCCCCCTTCATTTTGGTTATATTACCTAATCTAAAGTCATAAAGATTAATGCCTATATTTACTTCTTAGAATATTATAATCTTAGCTTTTACATTAAGGACTTTGTTAACTTTGAAGTTTTTTTTTTTTTCCTGTTTATGTTGTATATGGTAGGGATTTAACTTCATTTTTTCACATGTGGCTATCCAGTTATCCCTGCATCACTGTTGAAAAGACTAGCCACTGCCCGTTGAATGGTCTTAGTATCTTTGTCAAAATCATTTGATCATAAATGCATAAACTTTTTTTCTGGACTCTCTGTTCAGTTGATGTTTATGTCTGTTTTAAACCAGTACCATACTGTCTTGATTACTGTTACTTTTATTTTTTTTTTTTTCGGTACTGGGGATTGAACTCAGGGGCATTCTACCCCCGAGCTATACCCCCAGCCCTAGTTTTTATTCTTTAGTTTGAAACCGAGTCTCACTAAGTTGCAGAATGCCTCACTAGGTAGCTGAGGCTGGCCGCGAACCTGGATCCTCGGGTCTCAGCCTCCCGAATGCTGGGATTACAAGCATGCGCCACCACGCCCGGCTGATTACTGTTACTTTTAAATAAGTTTTGAAATAAGGAGATAGGAGTCCAACTTGGTTCTTTGTCAAGATTGTTTTGTGTCCTTTACATTTCCGTATGAACTGCCCGGGCTAGAGGGGGTTGTGACCTGGAGACCGAGGCTGCTAATCCTAAGGGAATGAGACAAACAAGGGATGGGAAAGAATGGAGGCAAGACAGGATTCTGATCAAGCCTCAATTTTTTATTAAAGCAGGACAGCTTAAGTACCTAGAGATGAGGGGTGGGGTCAGGTGGGGTCAGGCAAGCTTGTGTGAGCTTACATGATTGGTCAAGGTTGATCATATGCTTTTCAGGTAAGGGCCACAGCAGGATAATGGATAGAACCTGTTTTGCACCGTCATTGTGGCTGTTGAGGGGGAGTTCCCTCAAAGCGTGAATTCCTGTTTTGACCGGCCTTCCGGCTCCCAACAATGAACTTTAGAAATAGATTGCTGAGTTGACTCTGCAGATCAAGTTAAGGAGTACTGATATTTTAAAAATATTAAATTTTACAATCTCTGAACTCAAATGTGATGTCTTTCTATTTACCTATATATCCTTTAATTTTTAACACTTTTAACTGAAAAATAAAAATTGTGTACATCCATCATGTACAATATGTTGTTTTGAAATATATTGTAGAATGGCTAAGTCAAGCAAATTACCATAGATGAGCAAACATATTTATAATGTTTTTGTGATGGAAACACTTAAAATCTACTCTTTCCTCAATTTTTAAGAAGATGACACACTGGGTATATTGTTAACAATAGTCACAATGTTGTATAAGACCTCCCTTAAACTTACTCCTCCTATCTAAAATCTTATTTTCTCTAAGAACAAATCATATAATTTTTAAATTAATATTTTTTAGTTTCAGAATACAAGTTTTTCACTTCTTTTGTTGCATATTATTCCTAAGTATTTCATTCTTTTGATGCTAATCTTTAATTTCATTTTATAGTTGTTGATTGCTAGTACATGAAAATATAATTAATTTTTATATGTTTATTTTGTATCTTGCAGCTTTGATAAATACATCATTATCTTTAGTATTTTTTACAGTAGATTCATTAGGACTTTCTCCATATAAGATTACATAATCTGTAAATAATGAATAATAAAATTTGGAGGAAAGGTATATTTGTTATCCTCTCCTATCCATATTAGACCCCCAGCCCCCAGCATCTAATTTTGTCGACTCTGTCTGATTCTGTCTATTTCTGTCTGGCTGTGTCTAATTCAGGCCAATTTATTCTAGTTGTGTCCTGTTTAGTGCAGATTAGCCTGGCTCTGTCTGGTTTCATTGATTCAGTCCAGTTGTGTCCGGTTTAGTCCAGATTAGCCTGGCTTGTCTGGTTTCATCCCATTCTGTCCAGTCCTGTCCGGTTTAGTTCAGATTAGCCTAGCTCTGTGTAGTTTAGTCTGGTTGAGTCTAGTTCTGACTGCTTAAATCCAGATTAGCCTATCTCTATTTTAATCCAGTTCAGTCTAGTTCTATCTGGTATTGTCCAGATTAGCCTGGCTCTCTCTGGTTTCCTATGGTTCAGTCTAGTTCTGTCTGGTTGAGTCCACCTTAGCCTGGCTCTGTCTGGTTTCATCTGGGTCAGTCTAGTTCTGTCCAGGTCAGTGCAGATTAGCCTGTAACTTTCTGGTTTACTCCAGTTCAGTCTAGTTCTGTCTGGTATAGTACAGATTAGCCTGGTTCTGGTTTCATTTAATTCAGTCCAGTTCAGTCAGGTTTAGTCCAGATTAGCCTGGCTCTGTCTGGTTTCATCTGGTCCAATTAGAATGACAATCATCAAAAACACAGACAACAACAAATCCTGGTGAGGATATGGAGAAATGGGACCCCTAATACATTGTTGGTGAGACTGCAGATTAGTGCAACCACTTTGGAAAACAGTATGAATGACAATGAATCTACCATATGATCCAATAATACTACTTCTGGGTTTCTACACAAATAGTTGTTGGTTGCTAGTATATAATTAATTTTTATATGTTTATCTTCGGTCTTGCAGCCTTGCTAAATACATCATTAACTTTAGTAGTTTTTACAGTAGAGTCATTAAGATTTTTTTCTATACAAGATTACATAATTTGTAAGTAAAAGGTCTTTTTTTTCTTTAATTATGCACATCATAATGAAATTTGGAGAAAAGCTACTTTGCTGTCCTCCTCCATCCATATTAAACCTTCAGCTCCCGGCACCCAGCTCTGTCTGATTCCATATAGTTCTGTCTAGCAATGTCTGATTTAGTCTGATTCTTAGTTGGGTTCTGTCCAGTTTATTCTGGATTAGCCTGGTTCTGTCTGGTTTCCTCTGGTTCAATCTAGTTCTGTCTTGTTTAGTCCAGATTAGCCTGGCTCTGTTTGTTTTTGTCCTGTTGAGTCCAATTTTGTCCAGTTTAGTCTAGATTAGCCTGGCCCTGTCTGGTTTCATCTGATTCTCCTGCGTGTTTCTTGTTGCTAAGTACTTCTTTGGCTATTCTGGGCTTTTTATTGTTCCAATTGAATTTAAGGACTGATTTTTCTGTCTGTGAGGAATGACCTTGGTAATTTAATGGGCATCTCATTGAATCTGGAGATCACTATTGGGAGAATGGCTAGTTTGATTATATTTCTTCCGCCTGTCCAAGAGCGTGGAAAATCTTTCTTTCTTCTAAGGTCTTCTTTGATTTCTTTTTTCAACTTTTTATAGTTTTCCTGATAGAGATATTTTACCTCCTTAGTTAGGTTTATCACTAAGTATTTTATTTTTCTAGGTGCTATTGTGAGTGTAATTGAATTCTGGATTTCTTTTTCAGTGGATTATGATTGACATGCAGGGAAGCTTATGATTTTTTAAGATTGATTTTTATATCCAGATATTTTGCTGAATTTATTGATCAGTTCTATAAGCTTTTTGGTTGACTTTGTTGGGTTTTCTAAATATAGTATCATGTCATGTGCAAATAAAGACAGTTTTAGTTCTTCTTTTCCTATTTTTACACCTTTGATTTCCTTCTCTTTTCTTATTGCTCTGGCTAGAGTCTCAAGTACTATATTGAACAGAAGTGGTGATAATGGACATACTTGTCTTGTTCCTGTTTTTAGTGAAAACTCTTGTAGTTTTTCCCCATTTAATATGATATTGGCTGTGGGGCTATTGTATATTGACTGTATGATGTTGAGGTATGTTCCTTCTATTTCGATTCTCTGCAGTGTTTTTAGCATGAATGGGTGTTGGATTTTATCAAATGTTTTTTCAGCATCAGTTGAAAAGATCATGTGATTTTTGTCTTTGATTCTGTTTATGTGGTGAGTTGCATGGATTGTTTTCCATATATTGAACCAGCCTTGCATCTCTGGGATGAACCTGGCTTGGTCATGGTGTATAATTTTTTGATGTGGTTTTGAATATGCATTGCTAGTACTTTGTTTAGCAATTTTGCATCTAAGTTCATCAGCGATATAGGCCTGTAGTTTTCTTTTCTTGAGCTGTCTTTACTTGGCTTTGGTATT
>PVLC010048839.1:0-10640 GCA_004027655.1 Graphiurus murinus | reverse complement strand
TAACTCCTGGGACATGTAGGGTGGTCAACCATTCCTCTTAAACAGGCCATTAATGACATCAGTTAAGCGACATTAGGTGCTAGTCACCAAATTTTCAAGATTTGTTCAAACTGGATAACCACTTCTCCCTACTATGGCATGGCTTATGAAGCTCATCAAATTAAGCCAGTGAGATTTCACTGCACAGAGACCATTATTCACATTTTGTCAATAGTCAGAAATGATGCTCACAAATAAAGCATATTATTCTCAAAAATTATTGTCATTCTCTGTTTTGTGTATAGCTATTTTCCCAATCCCTGGAACCCTTTTTGGGAGGTAGTATGTGTTTAATAAACATTGTGAAGATCATATGGCCAAATGGAGTTAAATTGCTTCTTTGAGATGGCCCTAGGGAAACAGAGGCTAACATGGACAGGGGTTCCTGTGTCACTTTATGAATAAGCATCCCTGCAATCTGCTCTTTAAGGCTGCAATTTTCTCTCTTATCTCGCCCAAGTGAAGCACTTCTCTCAAATGTCAGAAAACCTAAACATGACAGAATGAATGTCTGACATCCAGCATCCACTCAGCAAACAGTAATCAAACACCTACTGTATGCAGCCAGTGAAGAAAACAGATGTGGCCTTATCCATAACATTAAAGTATGAAAACAAAGTTAAATTTGTGGCTATAGATGTCACCTTTACAAAATGTGATACCAAGAATTAACTGTGAAAGAAAGAAAGACAGACAGACAGAAAGAAAGCTTCTGATGACATTAGCAATTAAAGATTATGGAGAAGCTCCTAATGCAGGGTTTTACCCACTACTTTCATGAACTGCAAAAGCCAAACAAACATTCCTCCCAAATCACACTAAAACAAAACAGAAAAAAAAACCTTTAAATACCTCGTTGGTGCTGAGAATAATTTTTCATATTATATAGTAGTTCGTTAGAAATAGATGGGTAAAAACACACCACTGCATATACCATACCCTATTCTTGCAAATAGTTGCTTTTTCTTTATGAAATACTTGCTTTGTGAGGTTATATGTTTATTATCATAAATAGTTAATATTTCAAAATTGCATTTTAATTTCTTTCAAAACTGTGTCCCATTCTTTTAAATAAACTCAAAGGATGAATTCTATTTTGAAAGATGTTGTTTGGAGACTCTTTTTTTCCAGAATTTATTGGCACAGTATCATTATGCATCATCGTGAGATTCGAAGCAATACATTCAGATATGCATGAAACATCTCTTGATGTGTTATTTGGAGATTTATGGTAACTAAGGTAGGTATTAATATTTGCACTAAGAGTAAGATGCAACTATAACATACTGGGAAATTTTATGTGTTCATACTTTATTATAAAGGCAAATCCAAACGAAGAGCTCACATGCTGAGATCACACTGGGGCCTTGTGGATGCTAGGCAAGGGCTGTCCCACTGAACTATGCTCCTGGCTTAGAACTATCTTTGAACAATAGCAGTATCATTGGAATAAGGGAAAAACTTATTAGGGTGACCATCAAGATAAACTTCCACTGTCTAATTTAAATGTATGTGTGCCTGAATCTCAGCATTTTATAATTTACATTTTCTTTTCTTTTTTTTCTTTTTTTTTTCTTTTTGCAGTACCGGGGACTGAACCCAAGGACATTGTACCTCCGAGCTACATCCCCAGGCCTAATTTTTAAAACAGTGTTTCACTAAGTTGCAGAGTGCCTCACTAAGTAGCTGAGGCTGGCCCAAACAGGCAATCCTTCTGTCTCAGCCTCCCAAGAACTAGGATTATAAGTGTGCACCACCACACCCGGCTTATAATTTATACTTTAAAGATGATTGTCTAAAAGAATAATTTTATTTCATCAATGTATTATTGTATTATTATTTCCTAAAAAATTACACATAAGAAATTGTTGATAATTTTTAAAAGTATATATTTCAAAGTGAAATATTTTAATAATAGAACTAAAATAATTCACAAGCAGATATATGTTAAAGTATAAAATACATTGGAATACATGTCCTCTCGATGGTCTTTTGGATAGGAAGATTTGACCTATTTGATCTGATCTGCTTCTTTATGCTATATTTAGTAATTTTCCCCCACATTTGATTATTTGTATAATTTCCTGTGAGCTCTAGGTATTTCTTCCAAATAAACACATGCAGTTTATTATCTAATATTATATCAAGGCCCAGATAGTAAGACTCCTTGATGTTTTAAATATCATTTAGATGTTCCTTAGAAAAGATATTTTCTTTACTAGGTGACATTCATAGAATTATTGTTATAAATTATTAGAAATATGGTAACTGTCTTCAAAGATGTGCTTATTTGTTATAGAATGTTTGTATTAAATAAAAGATCAGAAAGGATATGAAAAGTTTAGGAGCACAAAAGTTTTAAGCTTGAGAACTAATGTGTGTGAACATTAAAATGAGTTCATCACTTATCTTTTAATGTCATAAATAATTTCACATATAACTAAAAATATCCTATGTGAAATACCTATTTTTAATAACTTAAAAATTCCATATACCCCACTGCAATATTTCATCTAAGTACACATAAATATGTTTCTGAATATGAATTTTGGCTTTACGAGAAAAGTATTCCCTATTTACCTTTTTTTTTTATGGTACTGGAGATTGAACCCAGGGGCATTCTACCTCTTAGCTACATCCCTAGCTCTATTTTATTTAGTTATTTTTATTTTGAAATAAGGTCTCACTAAGTTGCTGAGGGCCTTGCAAAGTTGCTGAGGCTGGCCTCAGCCTCCCAAGTACTGGAATTACAGGCATGTGTCACCATGCTTGGCTTTATTTACCATTCTTAAAACAGTACAAGAATTCTTACTGCCTTGAAATTGATGCTTAGTTATGATCTCATATATATTTTCAAATTTTTACATCTAATTATAAAAAAGTAATTATGCCATAAATGTCAATTGCAAACTTCTGAATTTTCTAATATACTTTTATTGGTGCATTGTAATTGTACTTCATAGCAAGGTAATGTGATACAAACATACAGGTACACAGCACTTGGTATGATTCCCCTTGGATTCCACCCCCCTCTCCCCCACTAACCATGCATGTTAGTGAGTGAAAGCTTCACATATGGACGTGGCTTATGTGAACCGCTTCCTTAATCAAGCTCCCTTTTCTCTTCCCACCTCCCTCTCCCAATCCTTTCTATTATTCTATGGTCTCTTTCCTAATTTGTCTGAAGTCCCTTTTATTTCCTATTTTTCCTCTAGCTTGATGAAATTAGACCCCAATCTTTCATCCTGCACAGGACTCAACTCAAGATGAATCAAAGATCTAGAAATTAGACCAGAAACTTTGCAATTACTAGAAGAAAACACAGGCCTAACTCTCCAGCATATACATACTGGTAGACACTTCCTCAGTAAGACCCCCAAAGCTCAGGAAATAAAAATTAGAATTAATAAGTGGGATAGCATCTAATTAAAAGCTTCTGCACAGCAGAGCATACAATCAAGAGTCTGAAAAGAAAGCCTACAAAATGGGAGAAAATCTTTACCACCTACTCATCTGATACAGGACTAATATCTAGAATATACAAAGAACTTAAAAAATGTAACACTAAAAGAACCAAATAACCCAATAAAAATATGAGTAATTGAACTGAATAGACACTTCTCAAAAGAAGAAATACAAATGGCCAAAAATATATGAAAAAAATGTTTAACATCATTAGCAATCAGGGAAATACAAATCAAAACTACAATTAAATTCCATCCAAGTCCAGTTAGAATGGCAATAATCAAGAATATAAACAATGATAAATGCTGGAAGAGGATATAGGGAAATAGGAACTCATACACTGTTGGTGGAATTGTAAATAAATACAACCACTTTGGAACTCAGTATGAAGTTTCTTCAAAAGACGAGGAGATTAGTCTAGTCTTTTGACTGTGATCTAGCTATATCACTCCTTGGTATCTTTCTAAAAAAATTTAAGTCAGAATACTATAGTGATATAGTATATCTATGTTTATAGCAGCACAATTTACAATAGCCAAATATAGAACCAACCTAGCTGTCTGTCAACAGATGAATGGATAAAGAAAATGTAGTATATATGCACAGTGAAATTTTACTCAGTCATAAAGAACAAAATTTTTTAATTTTGCTATATATCCTAGAGAAAAATATTTTATTTAATATAAGCCTTCCAAGTTAAAGTAAAAAGTTAAAATTATGTTAAAATTATGTTAGAATATCAGATGTCATGAAATAACTATCCTTTTCAAGAATTTAGAATATCACTAGAACTTTGTAGCATTAGATTATTAGCTTATTATCATTAAAACACCATACTATTTCATAAACCAAATATTATTTTAAAGACATATAAATATGGTGTTATAGCTTTTTTCAATTTAAATCCATCTATATTTCAAAGTAAATCACATGCTTATCCTTTTTACGTTCCAGTGAGCCACCAAGGATGCTCTCTATTATGTGAAGGCGGGCGCTGATTTCAACGAAGTTTAGAAGGGGCTCCTTACGCTTGTTGCTCCATTTTAATCCTAGGCTTCACGACTTTGTCAGAACTTTTGCATTAGGAAAGGCTTTTCAATAACCATGAGGCAAACATTTTTTTTAAGAGTCCATGGTGGTGCACCACTGTAATCCCTGCATTTGTGAGGCTGAGACAGGAAGACCACAGGTATAAGACCAATCTCTGCAACTTAGGGAGGGCCTCAGCAGGACACTGTTTCAAAATAAAAGGAATAAAAAATGACTGGGGTAGCTCAGAGGTAGAACCCTCCTGGGTTCAATCCTCAGTAACAACAACAAAAAAAGCCTACATATTACATACAGTAATGTACAAACCTCTGTAACTGTGCTTAGCAGACAAAGTTGGTAAAATGGAAGCCAGAGCCCTATGAGATTTGACCTGTCTATTTGGGCTGGGTCAGGGGGGACTTGGTTGTACTCAGAGCACACCTGAGTACTGGTTAGTTGCCATTCTGTGTGCTGCAATCACTCAGGGAGCTCTTCAGTGATCTCATTGCAGGTACAGGGAATGCAGTTAATCCTCCACACCCACCCTGTAATGACCTGCCTGGAACTGGCTCCTTTAGGGATGAATCACACTTACCTCAGTCCAGTTAAAGAAATATTTACTAGCAGATAATCTTGCAAATGCTTCTTTGCAACAAAATACATTTAAATATCAATTTTGGCCCCATAGAGAGACAACTACTTAATGGCAGGAATAAATATTTAGCCAAATTGTATCATTTTAATACTCTTGCCTACATTTATAAAGTTCCATTTAGATTACAAAAAAACAAAAACAAAAACAAAGAAAAGAAATGAAATAAAAAACAACTAATTTGCTCCCAGAGTCGATATTTTTCCTTTTTGTAACATTTATTTTTGTTTGCCCATTTCCTTATTATCTCCTGTTAGAAAACTGTTGCTAGCATTAATTTGTTTATTCTAAATCTGAAGGCAAAAATACATCAGAATTACTGCCCAGACTCCCTGGTGCCCATGAATATGATTCTCAAGATATTAAGGAAAATCGAGTTTTTGCTATTTTTAAACTGACTTGACATTAGCAGTTATCATTTAGAAACTGTCGGAAATTAGCCAGTATGAGAAGGCGTTCTGACATGTAGCAGTTGACAAACTCCGACAGTCATTAGGAAAGCACAGCTATCAAATAATACTCCAGGCAACCACTATCCATACTTAGAATAAAAAGATATTTTCATGTCCTCCTGTAACCCACACAATATTAGGCATAGCATACACAACAACCGCTCCTCAGCCACAGCAGAGCGGAAAGGGAAAGCATGTATTTAATGACTTTACATGGGATGTACTATGAAGGTTTGTGGTTTTGTTTATCCCCTAGCTTAGTAGAGGATCTATTTTCATTTTGAAATCCATGGAGGGGTGAGCCTTCCTACCAAATATTCTTTAAAAAATGTCCTCCGCTGTTATAGATCAGAGACAGAGAACTTCAAAGAAAAAGAGCAAAATAACCAAGCAGCACTGCACAGATGTGGTCAGCACTTGAGAGAGCGTATCGGAAGGAGCCTAGGAGTGCCTTAGAAATGCAGTCACGGGCAGGAACTTGCTACCTCAAATAGGTAATTAGGTTGGATTAAGAGTAACAAGCCTTAAACAACAACAAAATGGGCTCACTTGGAGCATATGTCTCTTAGGAGCTCAGAATTTAACAGATGTAAGTGTTCTTACAAGAGGAATAAATGGCCGGGTGTGGTGGCGCACGCTTGTAATCCCAGCATTCGGGAGGCTGAGACCGGAGGATCTGGGTTCGCAGCCAGCCTCAGCTACCTAGTGAGGCACTCTGCAACTTAGTGAGACTCGGTTTCAAAATAAAGAATAAAAAATAGGGCTGGGGGTATAGCTCAGAGATAGAATGCCCCTGAGTTCAATCCCTGGTACCTCAAAAAAAAAAAAAAAAAAAGGAATAAATGAAGTCTATAAGCAAACAGAAAAGGCTTAATTCTCCCCAGAAGAGCAGATAAGGGATCCTGAGTAAGCTGACATTTGAGTTGGGCTCCAAGAATGAATGGGGTTTTTAACATGTGTAAGGAGAAAGGAAAGTTCATTCTAGCTAAAGGAATGAGATGAAAAAGGGCACAACCCAGGGTAAAGTGCATACCTCTCTGGAAACAACACAGGAGACATGTAGAACATTTGTGTTAGGGTTTGGGGAGTGGTCTGGGATGAAGCTGGGCAGGTAAGAGAATCCAGTCATAAAGGCCTGACACTTGCAAGGTTAAGTTTTATTCTTTAGCTACAGATAAAAAGTCTCTGAACATTATTGAGAAGGGCACTGACATAAGCTCATTTTGTGTCTACCCCATTCTGTAGACACTAAGACAAGAAGCCCTGGGTAGGCTTGGTGGATTTATTCATTGGGCTTAGAATAGACACATAAAAGGAACTTGCTTATTGATCAATGAATATCACATCAATTAATTATTGTATTATCTTAACAATCTTGGCAGAAAATATGAACAAGAGATTAAAGGCATCAGAAAGGGAAGTGCACCTGTGAACCAAGACAGGTTGTTTGGGAAGTAGATAGAAAAAATATTGTAGGGGCGGAATTAATAGAATTTGGTGACTGTTGGGACATATGACGGAGAAGAGAGAGAAGAGTTTTGGCACTCATATGAGCAGGTAGACAGTGATGCTTCCCTCAAAGTTAAGAAAGGCCTTGAAGGGAAGAGGTGTCAGGGTTTGAGATGAGATACAGGAAAAACAAAAGAAATGCACTTGGGATACTTTGAGCTCCAAGTGCTTGTTTGAATTTAATATGGAAACATCTTATGTGGGGCTGGAGCTTAGAAGTCAACTACAGATGTCAGCAAGTGAAGATGTTTCTTTCACTTTCAAACGTTTGACTTGGTATCAGGAGTTGTATCTCCAACAAAATGGCAAAGCCAGACAACATTATTATATTTTCTTCTTGCCATCAGACTTTTAGCATCTTTTCATTGATTTGTCCTGTAAATATTACTGAACACTGATAATATGTCAGACATCATTTGAGGTCTGGGGATGTAGGAAACAGAGGGACAGCATTACAGTGGTCATGCTGATTATCTTCCAAGGGGAGACTGACCAAGGCCAAATAAGCAATAAACATATAATAAAATATCAAGTAGGATAAGTATGTTGAAGAAAAATGCCACAGGGAGAGAGAGGGAGAAGTATTTCTTAAAATAAATATTTATGGTACAGTTGAGATTTAAACCTAGGAAGAATTAATGACTTTTCTCCTACTCTCTCCACTGCAGACAACAATATCTAAAAGCCAAGTGGATTATCCATCTCAAGGCAGAGGTCACTCAGATGAGATGGACTGGCAGGACTTGGGTAAACATCCTTAATCTCTAGGTTGAGATCTGTGACCCCAATTTAGTTATAAGATAACCATGCTCATGAGTGTGCAAAACAGTCCTCAGAAGAGCCCACAGCCAGGCTGTAAAACACAGAATCTGTAGGAGAATAACTAGGGTTCGATATATTACACTCACATGAAAAGGCACTACAATCATTACTAGAATATAATTTTTTCCTTTTAATCAGTTTATCTTTTTTTTTAAAAAAATGTATACAGATGTTGAAATAAAATTATTTTTTACTGTTCAGCCAAATCTTAAAGTTAATAAAGTCCTTTCTTATTAAACAGTATAGGGAAGCACAGAGGGAAATAAAAGCAGAGGGTAGAAAAGCAGAGTTGAGCTTTCATCCAGAGAGGATATTCCAAGTGAACTTGTCAAGAAAAGCTATCGGTGTTCTATTAGTTGAATACAACTTTTTCTAACTGTTGATGGAATCATAATTGAATACAAAAAACGATGATGCAATCATGTATGCGCCTGTGCTGGGATGTGTCGGAGATGCACCTTCACAGGGAGTTCCAAGGGGCTCTATTGGAAATAAAGCTTACATATAAGAAATCAAAGCTTCCCAGAATCAAAGACTGACAACAGTGATAAACAGGTTTGAGTATTTTGAAGTCCATTTAGCTGTTTGGATTCAGAAGTGTTCATTTGTGTGCTGGACTTGCTGCCGCATGCCACTCACTCCAAAGGACACATTCTCCTTTCTTCTGGCTTCTCCAACCTCAGGCTGCACTGAATTTTCTTGGGGGGTGTTGGCGGGGGGCTTGAGACTGAACCCAGAGGCATTCTACCTCCAGGCTACACCCCCCCAGCCCTTTTTAATTTTTTTAAATTTGAAAACAGGATATCACTAAGTTGCTGAGGGTCTGGCTAAGTTGCTGAGGCTGGCCTCAAACCTGTGATCTTCCTGTCTCAGTCTCCCAAGTAATGGGCTTACAAGCATGTGCCACAGTGCCCAGCTAGACTGCACTGATTTCTTCACTTCTACCAGCCTATAAATGTTGGCTTTCCTCCAGGTTTCATTCTAGATCTGCTTCTCTCTTTCACATTAAGTCCTCTCCATATGTAATTAATTAATTCAGTGAATAGGTATTGAGTGTCTCCTGTATATAAGCACTGTTCCACGCATTTAGGATACACCAGTGAACAAAACATAAAATTCTCCCCTATAAAGAATTTGCACTGCAGCAGGTTTTGATTACTATTGTACACCTTTAACCCCCGAGTTTCTATCACTCATCTCCAGCTCCAGATTCACCTCTCAGATTCATCTCTGAGCTCCAGATTCACTCACTTAGTGATTCTTCACTTGCATGTTTCAGAAGCATCTCAAATTCAACATGTCCCAAATGAAAACCATCAGATGGGAGGTAACATTATAATTAGTGTTCTCCACCCCAAGAATGGCAACAACTTCCTTCTATCTGAAAAACCTGGAAATGAAGAAGTGATCCTTGTCCTGTCAGCTTCATTCACAGATATCAATCCATTTTTTTCCAACTCCAGTAGAAACTCTCTATCTAGGCTTTCTCATCCCTGGGACTTTGCAGGAGTCTTCCTGTACCCACTTACCTGACTCTTTCCATAGCCAGGAGATATTTTAAAATGCAAATCCAATCGTGTTCCAAAGAGAAACTGATTCTTAGGACAATGGTCAAGATCCTTCACAGAGCCCAAGCCTCTCATGATTGGGTTTTCCCTCACCTCTCATCTTTCCTAGATGTTCTCAGGTTTTTTCCAAACCTGTTCTCTGGTTTGCTCTTTAGTTTCAGACAATAAGAGTTCTTTCAGACTCTCCAATGTGCCAAATACTTTCCAAGTGTACAATCCATGCACACCATGCACACATTGTTCCCTTACACTTGTTTCACATGGTTAACTCCTATCCAGCCTTCAATTTTCAGCCCATAGTTCATCTCTTCAGAGAAGCTGTATTAGTCTGCTATTAGTGTCATAACAACAAAACACAGGCTGGATGTCTGAAACAACTCATTTATTTTCTCAAAGTTCTGGAGGCTGGAAGTCCAAGATGGAGGTGTTGGCAGAATCAGTTTCTCTTTGGTTTGCACATGGCCATCTCCTCACCGTGTCCCCACGGTGGCCTCTTCTCCATGTGAACATATCCTTCACACCTCTTCCTCTTTTTAGAAGCAGGGTACCTGTCCTACTGGATTAAGGCTCTGTCTTTATAACATCAATTAACCTTAATTACATCATTAAAGACTATATCTGCAAATATAGTTGCATTAGGAATTAAATGAATTTTTAATTAGGGGGCTACATTTCAGTCCATAAAAGAAGTTTCTTGTGATTCTCTAGGTTGGGTTAAGTTCCTTTTATCTATTCCCTTAATATCTTGTTTTTGGTCCAATACACCTATTTCAGTTTGTAATAACCAGCAGTATTTACCATGCACAAGATCTGGCCCCTTTCTATCTCCCTAATCTCATCTTCTACCATTCTTCACTCTCCCACTCCCACTCCATTCCTCTTGCTAATATGCTAATATGTCTAGGCACTTCCAGTCTAAGCATATTAACATATGACAAGAGCTGTCTTCATTCAGGTCAGGTTGCTGTTTGCATATCATCCCCAGTAGAAGCCTTCTAGCACCAGTGTGTCTCCAAACAAATTATCCTAAACACTAAGACTCTATGCCCTCCTATAGCTTTATTTTCTCCATAGCACCACCTGCCATGATAATGTCTGTTATTT
>PVLC010048838.1:0-10637 GCA_004027655.1 Graphiurus murinus | reverse complement strand
CCTTTAGGGTGATACAAAATCTAGGAACATCCCTAGGGAAGTTACAGTTTCTCCACTACCTCCCCATCCCTTTTGCACAGTGGACTTCAAGTTAAAAATAAGTAGAAGCTGGGTGTGGTGGTGTACACCTGTTTGTTATCCCAGTACTTGGGAGGCTGAGACATGAGGATTGTGGGTTTGAGGACGTCTCAGCAACTTAGCAGGGCCCTCAGCAACATAGTAAGACTCTGTTTCAAAATAAAAATAAAATAGAGCTAAGGGTGTAGATTGGAGGTAAAATACCCCTGGATTTAATCCCAGTACTGGAAAAAAAATTACAGTAGAGGCATCTGAAAAATGAGAGAGAGCAAAATGAAATCAAAACAATGCTCCATGAAGCCTGAATGGTGTGCAGAGGAAGGGGAGAAGCAGCTCCATTCCCCTTTACCTTGATAAGAGTTGGCTTTCCAGAAGCCTCAGTGCCCCCTGCTTACCTTAGCCCTCCTCCCATTCAGCAGACACCCACCCCTTCTTTGTCCATGTTGGTCACTCTATCAACAAAACGTGTGCCAAGAACTATTGCTCCAAATCATTCTATCCCCATGGACTGATCTGAGAATTATCTGCTGTTGTTTGGTGAGGAACTAGATTGATCACAGCAATGTGGGGGGAGTTCTCTTAGGCAAGAACAATTTTCTTTGTTTATTGTGTTCTTTTTGTTTGACTGGGCTTGGGAATTGAACCCAGGGCCTCACAGGTGCTAGACATGCACTGTGCCACAGAGTTCCTCCCCGCCCCTCTTTTTGTTTAATGGAATTATTTGTCAACAGACTCTGAAAAATGCAGTATAGTTTGCATGGAGACAAAAGTTGACCTTCTAAATTACTGCTAGATTCAGATTCTCACTAGTACTTCATCCACGGTGCCTACAACATCCCTTACACTTTGACTTGCTTGGTAAAAGCTCAGTAACAACATCTTGCCTATACTCTTCAGTCCACACTTTTATATCCCAGAGCAAAATGCATGGACTTCTGAAATAATCTTTCCCAGATAGTTACCAGTTATATGAATACAGTAAAATTAGCTTATTGCCAACATGATGTTTACAAAATTCTCTACAGATCAAAGTGTTACTTGCAACCAAAGATTGCCAAACCTCATATAACCTTTTTTTTCCTCCAGTACTAGGGATTAAACCCAGGGTCTTGTACATGCTAGGAAAGTGCTCTACCACAGAGCTATACCTCCAGCCCTCATTATTTTGTTTTCAGATAGTGTCTCAGTAAGTTGCCTAGGCTGGCCTTGAATTTACCATCCTCCTTCCTTAGCCTCTGCAATAGCTAGGATAATAAGCATGCACCACCACACCCAACTTGTATCATGACCTTTTTTTTTTTTAACTGAGGATTCAACCCAGGGCATTCTACCTCCAAGCTATACCCCAAGCCTTTTTTATTTTTTATTTTGAAATAGGGTGTCTTGGCAGGTGTGGTAGCTCACGCTTGTAATCTCAGTACTTGGGAGGTTGAAACAGGAGGATCACAGGTTCACACCCAGCCTCAACAACTTTGTGAGGCTCTCCACAATTTAATTAGACCCTATATCAAAATAAAAAGTAAAATAGGGCTGGGGATATATCTCAGAGGTAGAAAGCCCTTGGGTTCAATCCCCCATACCACAAAAAAAGAAAAGAAATAGGATCTCTTGAAATTGCTAAGTCTGGCCTTGAACCTGTGATCCTTCTGTCTCAGCCTCCTACGTACTAGAATTACAGGCATCCTCTACCCTGCCAGGCTATTGATTCATAACTTCCTATGGGCTAGATCTGAGCTATAGCTATAGGATTCTCGGGTTTTCCAGAAACAGATGAGTCCGAGAGCCAACTTCCTTTGGAGCTGAAAGATTACTTGAAACCAGTGTCATGAACTACCAAGCTGAATACAGTATAGAAAGATGGTTACCTCCAATCTTCCATCTGATTTTGAAGATGGGTTGCATCCTAATCAGATCATTCAAGTGTTTGAGCATTTTGTCATTGTCACCTCCAAATCATAAACTTAAGAGGTCTCAGAAGGTGTTTGTCCACCCGTAAGGGGTTTGTCATCACCTTGTCTGATATTTCTACCTAATCCTTAGGAAGAAGTCCATGTGGATAATTTGAAAACTCTTTCTGTTCTTTTTTTTTTCTCTTGTTCACTACTTTTCTACTTTTCCAATTTATAATGGTCACATTAAATATTACATTCTCAGCAATATATATTTTACTAGGAATGAAGATGTGTTTTAATTTGCTTTAGATTCATATTTTATCACAACAGAATGAGGTAGACATTCTGAATCTGTCATTCCAAGATGTGTGATACTGAAAAAATTATTTAAGTTTTCTGGAACTGCTTATTCATCAGTAAAATGAAGCTAATAATACCTTCCTCACTGGGTATATCATAAGGATTAAATGACATGTAGTAAAGTAACTAGAGCATCATAGGCACATAAGAGACATGATTTTTAAATAAAAATTCAAATTTACTTAATAAAAATTTCTTAATGGATGTGATTTTCTTTTGTCAGAAATGTCTTTGTAAAATTATCTTTTTTATTAAGTATATAAATAAGCTTATTTAAAATTTGCACATTTAAAATATTTATATAAATCTAATAATACATTGTTCCTACATTTTAGTTAACTTTATAATCTTTTAAATCCATACAATTGCATATTTTTATCATATTCATTTTGTGCATTCAATATTTCCATGAAGTGATGTATGATAATTATTTCTTTCCACTATTGGACATGTAATTTGTTTCCTGTTCTTCAATATTATCATCAATAATATTGAATGAGAGGGGAAGTTTTGCCCACAAGAGTTTTTTGTAACTTGTTAATTTCTTAAGATGTAGTTCCAAAAATGGAATTATTTTGTCAAAAGATATGAACATGAGACCAGAGGATTGGGGTTCGGGGCCAGCCTCAGCTACCTAGTGAGGCAATCTGCAACTTAGTGAGACACTTTCAAAATGAAGAATAAAAAATAGGGCTGGGGGTATAGCTCAGAGGTAGAATGCCCTGGAGTTCAATTCCCCATACCAAAAAAAAAAGATATGAACACATTTTTATGGTTTGCATCTGTTTTGGGGGGAAGGAGAAAGCTACTGTAAAGAAGGGTAACGAGAGGTCTGAATTTGGGGATTTGAGAAATAAGGAAAAAAATTCCAGAAAAAAAAAAAAAAAAGAAACAGAACCAAGAGCTTAATATGAATAAAGGGC
This sequence comes from Graphiurus murinus, assembly GCA_004027655.1. Taxonomy (NCBI): domain Eukaryota; kingdom Metazoa; phylum Chordata; class Mammalia; order Rodentia; family Gliridae; genus Graphiurus; species Graphiurus murinus. The sequence continues at coordinate 7,384 of PVLC010048838.1, read as the reverse complement.
AATAGGAAATTAACCTGACTAAAGTAGGTTTATTTTTGCAATAGTGGCAAATCAGGCTAGATGGGTTAAATAGATTCTCATGAAAGTGTCCCTGAGAGTGAGATAAAAGAATTTAAGCTTACTGTGGTATGCCCAGAGCCCAGAACAGAAGTATGACTCAGAGAGGAGATGGTCCATGAAGAACCACTGGAAACAGGATTGAAGTTGAATCAAATGAAAAGGACATTGAACAGTGGAAAATGGCTCAAATCAAAGCTTTACATATCCCATGTAAAGCAATTCAGACACTTGAGAGAAAATAAATAAAGGGACTTAGAAAGAAGTTAGTGTGCGGAGCATGGTTGCGCATACTTGTAATCCCAGTACTTAGGAGGCTGAAACTGGAGAATTCGGATTTGCAGCCAGCCTCAGCTACTTAGTGAGGCCCTCTGCAACTTAGTGAGACCCTGTTTCAAAAAAGGAATAAAAAATAGGGCTGGGGGTGTAGCTCAGAGGTAGAATGCCCCTGGGTTCAATCCCCAGTACTGCAAAAGGAGGAGGAGGAGGAGGAGGAGGAGGAGGAGGAGGAGGAGGAGGAAGAGGAAGAGGAAGAGGAAGAGGAAGAAGAAGAAGAAGAAGAAGAAGAAGAAGAAGAAGAAGAAGAAGAAGAAGAAGTTGTTAGTTTGAGAGAATAGAGAAGAGTATACCTACCAATGGTTCTCACTTGAGTGACTAGAAGGGAGAAGTGATGCCACTCAAGTGACAGCATCCAGGTAACTGGGAAGGGGAATCAGTTTACTGGAAGGATGAGATGGGACTGAGACAGGAATATTGATTTCAACTGAGTTTAGGACTTTCAGATAGGAAGGCTAAATATATGTTGGAAAAGCTTACATTTTTCAAGACTATAATGGTTTAAAGAGAATACATACAAAACATGGAGTTCATATTGTAGTACAGGAGATGGGGAAGAGGCTGTGGAGCTTATGAAATGGTCAAGTTACTCAAAGCCTAGCTTCACTTGCCTGTCAGAGTTTCATTAGAAATCAGGTTCCATTGGCATGGTGGTATGGGCCAGTAATCCAGCTACTAAGGAGTCTGAGGCCAGAGGATCAGAAGTTCAAGGCCAGCCTGGGCAACTTAATGAGACCTTGTCTCAAAATAAAAGTTCAGTGATAAAGTACTTACTTAGCATGGGAAAAGCCCTGGGCTCAATCCCCAGTACCACAGGGGGAAATAAATCATATCCCATTGAATGTTTGGGTCCCTCTTCTCAAAATTCATATGTTGAAAATTAATCACCAGGAGCCAGGCAAGGTGGTCCATACCTGTAATCCCACTACTTATAAGGCTGAGACAGAAAGATCACAGGTTCCAGGCCAACCTTAGTAACTTAACAAGGCCCTTAGCAACTTAAATGAGATCCTGTTTCAAAACAAAAAATAAAAAGGGCTGAGGGTGTAGCTCAAAGGTGGGATGCTACTGGATTCAATTCAATCCCCAGTACTACAAAAAAAAAAAAAAAAGAAAGAAAGAAAGAAAAGAAAATTAATCACCAGAGTAAAAGTATTAAGAGGTGGGGGCCTTTGGAAGGTGATTAGTCATGAGAGCAGATCCCTCCTGAATGGGATTCATGATCTTATAAAAGAGGCCCAAAGGAGCTTGTTTGGCCTTTCACCACATGAGGACACAGCTAGAAGATGTCATCTATGAGCTGAAGAGCTCTCACCAGACATCAAATCTGTAGCGCCTTGATCTTGTACTTCTCAGACTCCAAAACTGTGAGAAATAAATGTTCTTGCTTTTAAGTCACTCAGTATATAGTATTTTTGTTATAGCACCCTGAATACACTAAGGCAACCATTATCTAGTTCCATCATCAAATTTATGGTAAAACACAATTGCAAAACTGGGACAAGAAGGAATGAAATTTAGAACTGTTTAAGGTAGTTGCAAAATTTGCAATGCTGTTACAGACTCATTTTATTTGGGGGCCAACGTCATATCATTCATGAATGGTTAATTTTTTTACCTGTGTCTAAAGACTCCTCCAAAATATATGACAGACCCTAAAACTTAGAAAATCTTCTCTAAAGAGCAATATGAGTAGCTTTCAAGATACTACTCAATAGCTAGAATTTGGCAGGACTCATACCTGCAGATATTTACATATGGCTTCCAATGTCCACCAGACAGTCACAATTCTGGATTCATCTTTTAACTATAGAAAATTCCATAAGAAGAATCTAATAATCCCCTGGGTCATCGCAACCACTGAACACATACCCTTATTCTAAATATAATCCTTTGCATTTTTCCTTAGAGGAATACTAATGACATGTGTGGACCATATGTTGCAGTCCAATATCTCCCCAATCAGCAAAGAATTTCCTTGGATTTTTCACAGGATCCCTGAGGAATCAGAAATAGACAGCAAGAGAATTCAGTTTGAAGAAACCCTCTTAGAGTGAATTAAATATAGTCATATCTGCAGTGGTATCAGGATCTGCTAGAAAAACTTAGGTACATTAAGTGTTCTTGAACTTGTGTGTTCTATTTATCCTTAATTATCATTTTTAATTTATAGGAGAAATATTCCACTATACTGTATAATTAAAAAAATCACAAATGTTAAACCCATTGGTTTGAGCCATAGTTAGTGTTTTAGTCCACCTTTCCATCACTGTTGACCAAAATACCTGACACACACAACATAGAAGGGAGGTTTATTTGGGCTCATGTTTTCAGAGGCACAGTCTATAGTAGGCTGCCTCTAAGCAGACACTATGGTGGCACAGTGTGCGGCAGAAGACGGCATCTCATCTCATGACAGCCAGAAAGCAGAGAGACAAAAAGTTACCATGGACAGATATAGTCCCCAAGGTCACAATCCATGTGACCTACATCCTCCAGCCACACGGTACCCGCCTAAATTACCACCCAGTAAGCCCATTCGATTTATTAATCCTTCAGTATACTATCCACTGATGAGATTGGAACCCTGCATGCTTTCAACACATAAGCCTTTTGGGGGACATTCCAAACACAAACCATAACAATTAGCCACCTCAAAAAAAATGTTCATACCCTCTTAGAGATCAGTAGGGAATGCACAGGAAAAACGCATAGCCAGTGGAACTGCTCATGGCCCAAAGGGACCCCAGCATAATAGAGCTGCTAAGCATGCTCAGTCTGCAGAGGAGGAAAGCTCTGGAAATAGCTGTCGGTAAGTCACTCAAAATCCCCATGTCACAATCAAATGAGGAGCATGTTAGATAAATCCATCTGCCTAGAGTTCTGAGCCACATATTCTGAGCTATGGTTCTCCCCAAGGCCTTTCGAGTACAGAAAATGCCCTGGCCCAGAGGCTCCTTCTCTCTCAAACCTTCAGAGCTGGGGTGAGGACAGCCAGCAGGAGGGAGGGTAAGCATGAAGAAGCATCCTCACTCATTACCAGAGGTTGTTTTGATTCTTTAAAATTGATAGAAGTTCCCAGAATTATGTTTTTATTTTCTTTTCTGTAACTCCAGTAAATATGTTCATTGCAATTAAATAAGATTTTGCAGTCCATTACCCTGTAATGGATGTAGCCTTTGGGTATTTTTGAAAACTAAAATTAAAAGAAAAATGAGCAACTAAATGTGTTGATTAATGCATCTATGAGGATCTTACACTATCTTTTAAGCAAACTAATGAACACTTTAAAGCAAAATAATAACATGAAGATAAATCTACTATGTTTGTAATGATAACCTTTTATTCAAAACAACCAGCAGTAAATTAATATTGTCTAACCCATTTCATAGATGGAGATGGTAAGGCCTGAAGAAACCCACTTGCTATTGCACACAATTTTTAAGAGCAGCAGCAGCCACTATCTGGCTAGCCAGTGACAGTGATTACTAGAAAATCTGTCAAGAGTTTCAAAATTGTACCCAGTTTGCTTAAAAGACAAATCATGCTGTCTGTATTTTTTAGGCAAAAGTGTGCTTCTGGGATGTGTAGCTTCCTTCAGGGGCTACTTCTTCTTGCTTCAAGCTGCCTTTCAGTCCCTGTGTTAGGACAGAGAGAAGTTGATGAACCTCATTTTAGGTCTTCTTGCTTCCCCATCAGGACTACTTTAAGACCTCCCACCAGACCCCATCTTGGCCCCATGTTTCTCCTATTCCTGGGGAATAACACATTGGAGCAAAGGTGGGCATAATAGCCAGCATCCAAGATGGCCTTCGATGATTCTCTAGTCTGGGTCTTCACACCATTGTCTAGACCTTTGCCTTGTCTGGACCCTGGTCTTCTAGAACCTTTTATAGACCTTTCCTACCCTGGATCAGAGCTTGCCTGTATAGCTTGGATAGAAGTGGTAGTACATGAGTTCTAAGGCTAGGACATAGAGGCACTTTAGCTTCTGCCTCAGTTTCTAGGACTGCTTCTTTCAGAGGAAACCAGTAGCCATGTTGTAAGGATACTCACGTAGCCCCATAGAGAAGCCACCTGGGGACAACTGAACTGCCAGCCTTGGGAGCGAATTCTCCAGGTCCAGGCGAGCTGTCAGACTGTTGTGGCAAGCTGACATAGGACTGTAGCCCTATGAGATCCTGAGCCAGGACCACACAGCCAACCCCCAGAAGCTGTGAGGTTTTAACAGATTGTTTGGGTGGTTGGTTGGTTTGGGCTTTGGTTTTGGGGGGTGTTGTTTTTTTGTTTGTTTGAAATGCTGAGAATTGAATCCAGGGCCTTGTGCATACAAGGCAAGCACTTAACCATTGAGCTACATCCCCAGGCCAATTATTGTTGTTTTGGGGTGATTTGTTACATTAATCAACTAACACAAGAAGTAAATAAATAACCCTTTTATAGGAACATTTATACTCTAAGCACACATGTCTTTCACTAAAACAAACAAAAACAAAAGTGGAGTGACAGGTAGAGTGTGGGCATGGAGAGAAGGAACCCCAGTAGGAATTCTCTCCCTCCTGAGGCAGCCCTTCCCCCACTCTGCCTCCTCATGAAGTTCACCCTTCTTCCTATGCTGGGAAAATGAAATGCAGCACTGTAGGCATCAGATGACATTTTCTCCCCTAGACAGAGGAATTCTGACTATACCCTGGTGGTCTCCCTTCCTCTTGGCTTCAAGAAATCCAAAGAGCAGCTGGGCGTGGTGGCGCATGCTTGTAATCACAGCGTTCAGGAGGCTGAGACCGGAGGATCCAGGTTCACCGCCAGCCTCAGCTACCTAGTGAGGCACTCCACAACTTAGTGAGACTCGGTTTCAAAATAAAGAATAAAAAATAGGGCTGGGGGGTGTAGCTCGGAGGTAGAATGCCCCTGAGTTCAATTCCCAGTACCGCAAAAAAAAAAAAAAAAAAAATCCAAAGAGCAGACGATACATACAAGTTCTGATCATACAAGCTTCAGAGTCAGCAGTGCAACGTCTCTGGGTCTTTTTTCCCCCCACAATTAAAATGAAAGATGACTCACATAGATTTAGTGCTGAAAGTTATCCTTAACCACTTTTTCTTTATTTTGAAACCGAGTCTCACTAAGTTGCGGAGTGCCTCACTAGGTAGCTGAGGCTGGCCGCGGACCCAGATCCTCCGGTCTCAGCCTCCCGAATGCTGGGATTACAAGCGTGCGCCACCACGCCCGGCTCTTAACCACTTTTTATATGCTGTTTTATTTAATCCTCATAACATAATAGTATAAACTAGATACTATTTTGCCCACTTCCCCGTATGGAAACTAAAGCAAGGGGTAAAATGACCTTCTCAAAGTCAGATAGCGATTGAACCCTAGCCCTCTGACTTCCATGCCTGTGCTTCATGAATGAACTGAAAAATCTCTTCCCAACCCAAACAGTTAGGATTCTGGACCATCAGAAGCTCCACTTCCACTCCCTTCTCCTACATATAAGCACCATCACCCTTAGCAAGGTGTTCTGGGCCGCTAGCCCCCCCCCACACACACACACACACGTGCTCACAGACACCGTAGGTGCAAGGGAGGCTTGGGAGAGCCCAGGCCTGCTCCTGGTCATAAGTCTCACCTCTTCTTTCATCAGCCTGCCATTTTCTGGAAGTTTCCATTTCTACCTTATCTCTAGGATTCATTGAGGATATATTTTTTAAATCCCTAGTTAAAATGTAAATATGTTGTCTGGGAAATGCACATCAACCCCTTGTCACTGTCCTTGACCCATTAGTAGAGAGCACAGCCTAAAGAGGAGATGGGACAGATACATTTGAATGGGGGGGGGGGTTAAGAAAGACCTGAAAATGCTGTGTTTCTGGGTGTTGGAAGGCCACTTGTGCAACAAATACCCAACTGGTGAGCTGAGAGGTCCTCCCTACACACATGTACATACCACTCACACCCCAGACACAGGGAGAGAATTTTAACTTCAACTCTCCAGACGTTTGTCATTAGAAATCCCAGAAATATCTTATTTTTATTTAAGCATATACCATTTCTGTTTTGAAAATATTGTGCTAGGTGGAATAAGCTAGACACAAAAGGACAAATATCACATGATTACATTCATGTGATACACCTAAAGTAGTTAAATTCATAGAGACAGGATGTAGAAGGGTGGTTACCAGGAGCTGAAGGGGTTAGGTAATAGGGAGTTATCTCTTAGTGGGCACAGAATTTTATTTGGGGATTATAAAAAAAAAAAGTTCTGTCATTGGATAGTGGTGATGGTTGCACACCAATGTGAATGTACTTAATGCCACTCAAGTATACGCTTAAAATAGTAAAAACAATATATTTTATTTTATGTGTATTGTTACATAATAAAAAATTGTCATTTCCATTCCTTGGGCCATAAAGTTTGTATCTTGTCTTATTCTTTTTCTTTTGCATCAGTCACTCACTCCTTCCCATTTTCCTCCAAAGTGCCTGTTTCATGTTTTTCTGTGTTCATTGCCTCAAGCCTTCCCCATCTCTCATCAAGGCTATTGAAATTAATCCCTAAATGGCCTCGCTGACTTCTGCCTCTTCCCCTCTAATCCATCTTGCAACACTGCTTTTTATGTTATCCCAGTGTTTAACACTCAGTGTCCCATTCTTGCTTCCAGAAGAAGCTTGAAGTGTATTAAGGCAACTATATCTTTCATTCAGAGAGAAACCCAGTATACTCAGGGTTGATCGTACTTTTTACATGTGCATCGTCTTATTTGTTTATTGCAGAATATAGCATGTACAACTTTAAAGACAATAATCAGCTTCCACTTGCATAATGAGGATAAGCTACAGCATGACTAGTGAGTGCTTAGAGCAGACTTAAGCCACCACTGACTGGAAAGTATTGGTAGGGATACAGGGAGCAATGACAGAAAGAACCTCAGAAAATGTAGAGATAGAAACAAACTTTCATATTTCATCTGTGTGTGTGTGTGTGTGTGTG
>PVLC010048837.1:0-10635 GCA_004027655.1 Graphiurus murinus | reverse complement strand
TAAGCTATTATATTGGTTCCTATTTAATTCTTACATATATTTCTCAGTTAATATATAAATGGGGGGGGGGAGTTATGTAGCTGGTCCTTTCACAGAGCCACCATTGGCTTTTCTTCAGATATGAAAAGCAAATCAGCCAGGTGTGGTGGCTCACACTTGTAATCCTCGTACTTGGGAGGCTGAGACCAGAGGATACAAGTTCGTGGTCACCCTTAGCTACTTAGTGAGGCTCTCTGCAACTTGAGACCCTGTTTCAAAATAAAGAATAAAAAATAGGACTGGGGGTATAGCTTGGAGGTAGAATGCCCCTGGGTTCCATCCCCAGTACTGCGAAAAGCGAATCTCTCTTTTTTTGGGGGGGCGGGTGGTACTGAGGATTGAACCCAGGAGCATTCTACCTCTGAGCCACCCCCAACCCTATTTTTAATTCTTTATTTTGAAACAGTCTCACTGAGTTGCAGAGGATCTCATTAAGTAGCTGAAGCTGACCGTGAACCTGCAATCTTTATGTTACCCAGAGAAGGGTTTTGTGAATATTTGCAGAGCTAGAGGCCTAAGAGGTGAATAAAAAGCTCAGATGTGTGGCACATGTCTGTAATACCAGTATTTGGGAGACTGAGACAGGAGGATTAACAGGTTTGAAGCCAGCCCGAGCAATTTAGGAAGACTGTCTCAAAAATAAAAACTAAAGCCAGGCGTAATGGTGCACTCCCATAATCCCAGTACTTGGGAGTCTGAGACAGGAGGATGGCAAGTCCAAGGCCAGCCTCAGCAATTTAGCAAGACCACATTTCAAAAAAATTAAAAAATTTAGCCAGGTGTGGTGGTGCACGCTTGTAATCCCAGTACTTGGGAGGCTGAGACCAGAGGATCTGGGTTCCCAGCCAGCCTCAGCTACTTAGTGAGGCCCTCCACAACTTAGACCCTGTTTCAAGATAAAGAATAAAAGCTAAGGCTGGGGGTATAGCTCAGAGGTAGAATGCCCCTGGGTTCCATCCCCAGTACTGCAAATAAAATAAAATAAATTAATAAAAAAAATAAAGCGGGGCATGATGGCACATGCCTGTAATCCCCAGTACTTAGGAGGCTGAGACAGGAGGATTGCATGTTCAAGGCCAGCCTTACAATTTAACAAGGCTCCCAGCAGCTTAGTAAGAGCCTGTTTTTTTTGTTTGTTTGTTTGTTTGTTTGTTTTTTTGTCACTGGTGATGGAACAGAGGAGCATTCTACCTCCGAGCTGCATCCCCAGCCCTATTTTTTATTCTTTATTTTGAAACATGTTCTCACTAAGTTGTAGAGGGCCTCACTAAGTAGCTGAGGTTGGCTGCAAACCCAGATCCAGTCTCAGCCTCCTAAGTACTGAGATTACAAGCATGTGCCACCATACTTGGCTTAAGATCCTGTTTCTAAGTAAAAAATAAAATAAGGCTAAGGACATAACTTGGAGGTTCAATCATAGTATCGCAAACAATAAATAAATAAGTAAATAAATAAGGGTTGGGGGTGTAGCTCTGAGGAAAAATGCCTCTGGATTAAAATCCCCAGTACCACACACAAAAATAAATATTTTTAAAAATAGAGCTGGGAGTATGGGTTGGAGGTAGAACGATCCTGGGTTCAATCCTCAGTACCACAAGAAATGAGGTGAATAAAAACTTAAGCAGGAGCTGGGTGTGGTGGCGCATGCTTGTAATCCCAGCATTCCAGAGGCTGAGACTGGAGGATCCGGGTTCGAGGCCAGCCTCAGCTACCTAGTGAGGCACTCCACAACTTAGTGAGACCCTGTTTCAAAATAAAGAATAAAAAATAGGGCTGGAGGTATAGCTAGAAGGTAGAATGCCCCTGAGTTCAGTCCCCAGTACCGCAAAAAAAAAAAAAAAAAAAAAAAAAAATTTAAGCAGGAATATTTCACGCTAGTGTAGCTGAATGATTCTCATGGTGGGGTTGATTTTGTCCCCTTCAGGTAACATTTGTCAGTATTTGGAGAAATTTTTGGTTTTTACAAATTGGGTGTGAAGGAGAGAGGTGTTGCTACTGACATCTAGTGGATAGAGGCTAGGGATGCTACAGTACACTGGGCAAACCCTCAACAGTTATCTGACAGATGACAGTGTTACTATTGAAAAACTCAGGTATAGCTAGTGCGTACTATAGTTTAAATTGTTGATTCTGAATTCAGATTATCTAACTTCATAGTCAGTTTTACACACTTCCTAATGTGTGACTCTGGCAAGTTACTTATAGTCTCTGCCTATTTCTGTAAAATAAGACTTAATGTTAGTTTCTCATAGCATGTACTGATAATTAAATCACATAATATGCAAAGTACCAATCTTATTGCCTGGCACATAGCAAATGCTCAAAAACTAACTTTAGGCTAATGTTATATTTGAAACTTATCTTGAAGTTCTCTCCTTATTTCTTATCTGAAATTAGAATTGGAGCTAGTGAGCCGGGTGTGGTGGCGCATGCTTGTAATCCCAGCATTTGAGAGGCTGAGACCGGAGGATTCGGGTTCGAGGCCAGCCTGAGCTGCTTAGTGAGGCCCTCCACAACTTAGTGAGACCCTGTTTCAAAAATGAATAAAAAATAGGGCTGGGGCTATAGCTCAGAGGTAGAATGCCCCCAGGTTCCATCCCCAGTACCGCAAAAAAAAAAAAAAAAAAGATAATTAATAACCTAGTTCTAGTAAATAATAATGAATAACCTAGTTCCACTTATATCTTTGGGAAGTGAGTAAAAAAAATAAATTATTCCTTTTTTTTTTTAAACTGAGGTTTGAACCCAGGGGTCATTCTACCACTGAGCTATACTCCCAGACTCTTTTTTTTTTTTTAATTTGGAAACAAGGTCTCACTAAGTTGCTGAGGTTGGCCATGAATCTTGTGATCCTCCTGTCTCAGCCTCCCAAGTACTAGGATATCAGGCATGCACTACTGTACCTGGCAGATTATTCCTTGTAGTGTTTGTATTTAGCTTCATCTTGTTTTATATTCTCAACTTTATAAATAGGCTCTTTCCACAAACAAGTAGCTTCTTGTAGATATTTTTCCTTCCTAGTTAAGACTTTAAGCCTGCTGGCTAACAGCTCTATATCTGATGATTCTAAGCAAATATTTAGTAATTCAACAGAATTTGATTCTATGACTTGATTCTTGTTTCCTTTGCATTTATAAATTTAAGTTTACAGTGGTCTTGGCTTACTATTTGTGACCTCTGGTAGTAACTTTTGTCATAACTGAGATCTTGATGCAGTTTTACATGTATAGAGTGTACAGGCAAACATCTAACAACTTAGGGCTAGAACTTAATATAAACTTCTGTGATTTTTCTTTTTCTTTTTTTTTGCGGTACTGGGGATTGAACTCAGGGGCATTCTACCTCCGAGCTATACCCCAGCCCTATTTTTTATTCTTTATTTTGAAACTGGGTCTAAGTTGTGGAGTGCCTCACTAGGTAGCTGAGGCTGGCCACGAACCCAGATCCTCCGGTCTCAGCCTCCTGAATGCTGGGACTTCTGTGATTTTTCTAAATCTGAATTGGAATCTGTATCTTTTGTCTTTCTTCATTGAAATATAATACTATATTCTCTATAACATTTCCATTTCATGTGTATAAATACTATTTTGCTTGGGGCTGGCTTGCCACAGGGTAGTTTTAATACATTTTTTTATATTTATCTATTTTTGTGATACTGGAGATTGAACTGGGGCATTCTGTCTCTGAGCTAGGCCCCAAGCCCTATTTTTTTTTTTAATTTATTTTGAAACAGGGTCTCACTCAGTTGCTGAGGCTGTCCTTTAACCTGTGATCCCCTGTTTTAGCCTCTCAGGTACTGGGATTACAGGCGTGTGCCACTGTGCCCAGCTTAATTCTTTATATAGAGAAAAATCCACAGGGATATCTTCACTATAAAGCAAAGACTTTGTACTGTTAGTTCAGGGCTTCTGGTAGGGAGAAAATCCATACAATATTTATCATCAAGGGAGAAAGCAATGTTGAACACCCAGCTTTCTGTCTTCAGAACAGGAGCTGCTTTATTATGGCTGCTACCCTATTTCTGTGATAAGAATCTTAACTTTATACACATGCCCACCCACTTTAGCTAATGAGACCTTTGTTCATCCTTTCTATCAGTGCTGCCTTCTGGTTGAGTACTGGATGTTTGAGCAAGTCTGTACCTTGGGTCAAAAGATAATGTTCTTCGCTTGGCACATTCTGTCTTTTGTAAAGTGTAATGTACACGCAGAGTTCTATATAAATAAATTATCATAAGATGGAGTATCCATCTTGTTGAAGCTGTGGTCAGTTAGAAGTATATATGTGAGCCGGGCATGGTGGCACACACTTATAATCCCAGTACTTGGAAGGCTGAGGCAGGAGGATCACAGGTTCAAGGCCAGCCTCAGCAACTTAATGAGACCCTCCACAACTTAGTGAGACCCTGTTTCAAAATAAAAAATAAAATAGGGCCGGGGGTGTAGCTCAGAGGTAGAATGTCCAAGGTTTCAATCCCCCCCAAAAAAAGGTTACATGTGAGCAATACAATAAAAGGCCAAAGGGGAAGGAATTCTAAGAAAGTTAGGCAGAACTGGGCATGGTGGCGCATGCTTGTAATCCCAGTACTTGGGAGGCTGAGACCAGAGGATCCAGGTTTCTTGCCAGCCTCAGCTGCTTAGTGAGGCCCTCCTCAACTTAGTGAGACCTTGTTTCAAAATGAATAAAAACTAGGACTGGGGATGTAGCTCAGAGGTAGAATGCTCCTAGGTTCCATCCCCAGTACTGCAAAGAAAATAAAAAACTATGTCAGTAAGAGTTCTTGTCATTACTGTTATCCTTTGGGGTTTAATAATCTAAGAGAAAAAAGCCTACAAAATGTAGTATTTGTTTTTTTACTTATACCAGTTCCTAATCAGAGAATATTATGGCCACTAAATTAGTATTATAATTGAGTTATTGACATTTGTCCCTACCCATGATTAAATTAAGAAAAACAGGGATCTTTGATTCTGATCTATATTTGTTTATAAGTGGTTTGGAGTCCTGTTTGTCAGCCTAATTTTAGGTAGTCTGAATGCTGTTATACAGATATGTATTTGTGTATGTGTATTTATGCATATTTGCCTTTCATTTTTGGTAGAAAATGATGCATCCCGTTGCCAGCAGTAACCCAGCATTCTGTGGGCCTGGCAAACCTTCCTGCCTCAATGAAGATGCCATGAGAGCTGCTGATCAGTTTGACATATATTCCTCCCAGCAAAGCAAATACAGCCACACTGTTAGCCACAAACCAATGGTTTGTCAGAGACAAGACCCATTAAATGAAACACACTTGCAGCCTACAAGTGGCAGAAGCATAGAGATAAAAGATGAACTAAAGAAAAAGAAAAATCTCAACCGATCTGGTAAGCGTGGCCGGCCTTCGGGAACCACCAAATCAGCAGGATACCGGACCAGCACAGGCAGACCCCTGGGAACTACCAAAGCAGCTGGATTTAAGACAAGTCCAGGCAGACCTTTGGGTACAACTAAAGCTGCGGGATACAAAGTCAGCCCAGGGAGACCTCCAGGTAGCATTAAAGCTCTGTCCCGCCTTGCCGATCTTGGTTATGGCTGTGGCACTGCTGCTTTTCCTTACCCTATGATGCATGGCAGAGCGGTTCATGGGCTAGAGGAAACCAGCAGCGAAGTCAAGCCACCCAATGAATGAATGAGGCAGGAGAGGAGGGCCAGTTTAGAAGGAGATTGTGAATAATCCCAAAGCTTCTTGTTTTATTTTGTCATACATAATTTCACGTCCTGGACTTTCCAGATTTGTTTTTCTGTAGGATTTTCCCCCTGCTTTTGCCCAGAGGCTGCCATATGCAGATAGATGCATTCAGGCATGAGCAGTAGCACTGTATTTGTACATAGTCAAGCATAATACCCAACTAGATAATTTTTCCTTTTCCTTTAGAGTTATGGTTGTGTTTTATGTTTCATTACTTTTGGACCATTCTAATAGATGTTTTATATACTAAACAAATGAAACCATTATACCTGTTAGTTTGTGAAGCTGACAATGTAATGATAATATCTAAGGTATTTTTAACTGATGGTGCAAAAAAAGCAAACTAATGATTCAGGATTACTTGAGGTGTAATGGCTATGTGAGTTTTTGTAACATTTTCATGAGACAGGACACAGCTGTTTATATGCTTTGGAATTTACATAGACTTCAAATGTTAAGAAACTTATTTTTAGTGTTCTGAGTTTGAGCAGCTTCTTATTTATTGATCCACATGGCATTAGTTGATTTAACCATTATTCCTAAAAGAATTCTTTAGTGTTTGCCTGTTAGCAGTGATAGGTTATGTATTTTTTAATTGCCTAAGTGCATATATACCAAACACTACAAACAATTCATATTTACGAAAAATTTAAACTATTTTATAAAAACTACACATTACATTTTTGGTGAAATACAATGCATTCTGAGAATAGCATATTTAATATAATAAAAAACATTCTTAGCTGAGTGTGGTGGCGCACGCTTAATAATCCCAGTACTTGGGAGGCTGAGACAGGAGGATCAAAGGTTCAAAGCCAGCCTTCACAGTTTAGAGCGGCTGTCAGCAACCTAGTGAGACCCTGTTTCCAAATAAGATATAAGAAAAATTGGGCTGGGATGTGGCTTAGAGGTAGAAGCCTCTGAGTTCAACCCCCAGTACCCCCCCCCAAAAAAAATAACAACAAAAAAACGTTCTTAAGGTCTGCATGTAGCTATAGTCACTATATTTTGCCTTTCATATACTTGGTAAGTTTTTAAGTATTACACTTAATAGTGTTGCTCATTTATTTGTAATTTTTTTAGTTTTTCTGAGAAGTTGTCCCATTGTGTTAGCACTATGTTTTCAGGCTTATATCTACCAAAGGACATAAATCGAGTGGTAGACTGTAGAACTGGTATAAATAGAATGCAGTTTTCTGACCTTCAGAACCCAAATATTAAAAACAGGAATCCATCTATGCATGAAACGTGAAAAAAAAAAAATGTTGTCTAGTCTAATTAAAAATCTTACTGTGGCTCCAAGTGAGACCACTTCATCCAAAAGAATTTTTTTCCCCAAATAATGTTTGCTTTAGAAGTAAGATAGAAAAGAGAAAAAATTGTCAGGCAAATACGTACAGTAGGGACAGAAGGAAATCTCTCTTCCCTTCTTGCTGAAAGTGATATTCCTTGTTAATATTCACTTTATTTATTCTGACTGTTCTAAATAAAATATTATAAACTGCAAATTAAAAAAATTCACTGAACTTTAAAGTTACAGTATTTGTACTTACAATTTTAAATGCCTTTGAGATTAAAATGTAGATTTGCAGGACCCAAAGAACTTTGAAAATGATTAAAAATGTAAAAGGGCCCATATTTTGTTGGTTGGGCTTGCTCTCAGTTAATGCAAACTCTGATTGCAAGTGGATGTCATGTTTCATACCTTTTTTATCAGGAAAAAACAGCAAGCCTTCAGGTGTTCCATTGATGCCTGACACAATGAGCTGGACTTTATGCTGCTCTTTACAGTAAGAGATGTTGCATTATATGTGGGGACTGTGTGTGCACTGGCATATAAGACAGTGACCTCAATGATACTAGCTTTGCACAAACCATAGCAAACATTGTTGGATGACTACATATTCAGTTGTAACATTCTGGCAGCTAAATTGCTATAAGAGTTTCTTCTTGCAGAAGCTTAGAATATAAAACTTGTAATAATTTACTCAGAACAGTATAACTTCTGACACACACAAATGCTTACATCTTTATTCATGTGTTCATCTATCCACTCTTCTTTATTCATCATGTAATTGTTTCTCTAGATGATGTTAGCAGTTGGCTACTTAGAAATCCTCCTTTAAGCTAGTTCCTGAAGGCAGTTGTTTAATTAAATGTTCCTACCATAGAATAATACACACTATTGGTAGCTGGGCATGGTAGAATAATACATACTATTGGTAGCTGGGCATGGTGGTGCACTTTTGTAATTCCAGTACTTGGGAGGCAGAGACAGGAGGATGGCAGGTTTGCAGCCAGCCTCAGCAACTTAGGTCCTCTGCAACTTAATAAGACCCTGTTTCAAAATAAAAGAAAATCAGGCTGGGGGTGTAGCTTGGAGGTAGAATGCCCCTGGGTTCCACTCCAGTACCACAAGAAAAAAATAATAATATACACCATTGTCAAGGATTTCATTGTGTGTTGTGTTTTAAAGTCCATTTGACATGTCCTTTTAGTTTATTTTCATTCCTGATTTTATTAAATACTCCCTTCTTTTCTCCCCAGCCCTTTTCTGCATTCATTCCCTTCTCCTCACCCTCCAGCACATCTACTCAGTGGTGCTGTGCTGTGTGTCAGAAGATAAAGCAGGTGTATTATTGTATAATGAATTTTGTATACACGTTTATGAAGTGGTGAAATCAGCTAAAGGAGGTATGTTCATAATAGTGTTTATTATCAGGAGCTATGTCCCTGGGAAAAAAAGAGAACCAATGGGTACGTTGTGAATGGCTAACATTGTGTAGAAAGCTGAACTTACTGTTCTCGTGAGCAGTTACTGGGAATATTAGATCTGTACAATGGTGAACATCTCCTGATTCCACTTAGATTTCTTCTTGTGAACAGTTTATTGGTGCCATGCTGAGGAGAAAATCATCCAAGTGACAACATGAATGAAGTCTTAAAATATAAAATATTTTTACTTCTATATAACCTGAAGACTACATTGTGCATCTTTTGTAACACTGTTTCTTGTCATGATAAACACTGAAATAGCATGTTAAACAGTGGCCTATACTTTAATATAATCAGTTCGGGGAAACTGGCCTTTTCCTCCACTGTATAATTGTTCATTAAAGGGTAAATTGCTAATTTTATACTGTGTAATCCTACTCTTCACAAAATAGGTTTCACTATTCTATATTAAAACTGTTGGTCAAAAAATGATCTATCCAAGTAAATTTGCTTAATTTTTTTTCTTTAAAAATATTTTACCATGCCTTATTTACTATTGTTATACTAATAAGCTAAAACACAAAGTTTTCATTTTTTAACAGATATAACCTTGCATAACTAATCTTTAGTATGGGATGATTTTGATACTATCTTTGGGGTTTTGCACTGGATATTAAAAAATATACTTGCACAATATATTGGAAGAAAATAAGTAGTATCTTGTTTAATTTTTAATATTTGGGGACATTTTTAAAATCAGTGTTTCAATTAGACTAAAAATTCTATTTTTATTTACTTTTTAAAAGAAACATTTGTCAAAGTAAAATTCATTCCAAACTAATGTTTGTGTGAATTTACATATATATATATATTTTCATGAAATAAAAAGTTTCTTTGAGTTAAGAAGGAAAAAAAAATCCAAACATATGGATCCTCCATTTATGAAGTTAAGGGTGATTCATCCAGTGTAAGAATAACCACAGAAAAACAAACAAACAGTAAACTTCTTTATATTTTAAGAAGCTTTAAAAGAACAATTCAGGGGATATTGATGATAACTGCTACTCTGTTAGTCTGTCTGTATATGCAGTAAAATTTTATGATCCCTTTATAGTAAAATGTAAGCATTCACAACAGTTGTTCAAACCATTTTTTCCCTTGGACAAAAAATTTCTATGCTATTATGTTTTTGTTTTTATTATAGCATAACTGTTTGCTCTTAAACTCTAGAGTATATCTCAATCTTTCCTTTGCTTTTCCTTCCTCCTCCTTCAAGTAGACAATTCTATGCTCTCACATATAATGTATTTAATTTTTGGAAAATTTAATGCTATAGTAAGTCAAGTGTGTGATTTAAGGTAATTAGACTACTTTGATTCTCTAAGTTTTTACCATTTTCTTTTTCCACAGATAATTATGGAAAAATAATTACCAATTAATTGATAAGCACGCTGTCCTCTGCTGTATAAAGTCTGAATAGATACTGTGTATGTTTTTATGTCCATGAACTTGAGCTACTCGTGTGCAATTATGTGTATGGGAATGGAGTAGTGTTCATGATTTGTATCTACATCATCATATGGATGTATATTTATTAATAAAGTCATTACTTTAAAACCAGCATGTGCTTACTACTATATTTTTAGCATAGTACTTTTCAGATAGGAAAATGGCACATGGTAAGCCTTTTTCATGGTAGTAAATAGTGCATTTTTCTTAGAATTTTGCATTCTGAAATCTGCCCCTCTGTACTTTTTTCTTAAAATAATTATATATTTTCATTCTTAAATCCTTACAAGTATACTTCGTTTTTTCATTTTCTTTCCATTACTAAGATATGTCAGACTAATATTATACTAAGGCTTACATTTAATTTTTTTTCTTTTTATGATACTGGGAATTGAACTCAGGGGCATTCTACCTCCAAACTACACCCCCAGCTCTTCTGTTAATTAATTCATTTGTAGTGGTATTTGAACCCAGGAATGTTTTACCTCTGAGCTACACCCCCAGCCCTATATTAATTTTTATTTTGAAACAATGTCTCACTAAGTTGCTGAGGCCCTCACTAAATTGCTGAGGCTGACCTTGAACCTCTTGTTTCAGCCACCGAGTATATGGGTGTACACACACACACACACACACACACA
>PVLC010048836.1:0-10662 GCA_004027655.1 Graphiurus murinus | reverse complement strand
GTGTTTTGTGAAATAATATCTCAGTTTTGTTTTTTTTTCTCCATGCTTTAGGTATGTATTCTTTTTGGATCCATGCAATCTGGACTTGATAAACCGGAAGATCAAGTCTGTAGCACTGTGTGTAGCAGCATGTCCAAGACAAGAACTAAAAACCTTGAGTGAAGTCCAGAAGTTTGCAGAAACAAATGGTGAGATTTTAGTCCATCTAAACCTGCATGCTGGTCACCTATTCTCACTGTTAAACATGATCTATTTATATTCCAGTATAAATTTCTCATAGTGTTAAACAAGTGATCAGAAAATCTTAAAAAGAAAGTGAGAATGGAAGGAAATTTGGATTTATTTAAAAATATTAGAGTCAACCTAGGGAGCTTGTTAGCACCCTACACTCACCAGGCATGGTGGTGTGCATTAATCCCAGGCACTCTTAGAAGTTGAGACAGGAGGCTCCCTTAAGCTGAGTTTGAGACCAGCCTGAGCAACATAGCAAGATCTTATATCAGAAAATCAAGAACAAGCCAGTTGTGTTAGTAGTGCTTACTTGTAATCCCAGCACTTGGGAGGCTAAGACAGGATCGCGGGTTTAAGGACAATCTTCGCAACATAGTGAGACTTACAGCAACCTAGCAAGATCGTGTTTCAAAAACCATAAAAAAGCAGAGTGTGGTGGTACACACTTGTGATCCCAGTACTTGAGAGGGTGAGACAGGAGAATTGCACATTCAAAGCCAGCCTCAGCAAGTTAGTGAGACTCTCAGCAACCTAGTGAGATCCTGTTTCCAAATAAGAAATAAAGTCAAGCTTAGGGTGTAGCTCAGGGGTAGAATGCCCTGGGTTCAATGCCCAGTGGGCCCCCCCCCCCACACACACACACGATAGGGAGAGTGAGAGGAGGAGAGGAAAGAAAAAAAAAAAAACAAAACCATAGATTAGATTATCTCATACCTTTACTCAAAAACAAAAATTCTAGATTCCTGGGCCCTCCCAGGGAGATTCTGACTGAGGTGGTCTTTAAGCTCAGGAAATCATTATTTTCTATAAATGCTTCAGTTATTTTGATATAGTCTAATAAATATTGGGGAATTACTAGACCATTCCATGTAAAATTTGTATCTTTTCCCCTGTTGCTAAGTGTTCATTAAAACTATTTCAGTTAATGTGTGCATATATATATATATATATATATACATATACATATGCATATATATAACACATTTTTACCTAAGAAAGTTAATAGTGTAATATCTGTATGTGTTATAGAAAATTTGAAAAGTTCAGAAAAATTATAAAGTAGAAATCAAAATTCTACCATCAGTTCTTTTTAATTGTGTTGATATCTATATAATTTTGTGTTCTGCTTTTTTTGGGAGGGAGATGGTAGGGGTTAAATCCAGGGGCATTCTACCTTTGAGCTATACCCCTAACTGTATTTAATTTTTTTTTATTTTGAAACTGGGTCTCACTAAGTTGTGCAGGACCTCACTAACGCTGCGGCTAGCTGCAAACTTGCGATCCTCCTGTCTCAGCCTCCCAAAGTACTGGAATTACAAACATGAGCTACCACACCCAGAATGTTCAGCTTTTTAAACTTCACATCATGTCATGGCTAATTTTCTAAGAATAGTTTTGAGGAACTTTGAAGTTAAATGTGTGGGAATTATCTGGGGAAACCAACAGCATCAGTTTCCTGAAATCTAGCTCTGTTTCAGGAGGTTTTTATCTCCATCTCTATCCTTCGCTCCACATGGCTTGCCTCAGTTCTCTCCAGAGAATTTTGCTTTTATGTACTCTTTAGAGGGCCATGCTGATGGCTCCTTAAGCCCATGTGTTTGAACTCCCTTGAGGTTTCAAGGGATGACTCATGTATCCCCCCTGGTGTAACTTGTAGCTGGGTGGAGACGCAGCCTAGGGCCATAGCTGTGCACACAGTGGTGTGGCTCCAGAGTGTCTTAGATGGAGTGCTGGCCCTCTGCTTCCCTGTCCTGTCACCCTGTGCCCTTGGTATAAGATGGTAGGAAGGACATGGTATTGATTCGAATCTGGATTCCAAGTCTGAGTCTGTCACTGACTGGCTTCGTAATGAGAAGTGAAAGATGGAACTTCCCAGAACCTAGATTTCCTCATCTGAAAATGTGAGTTAAAAGTAATACTAGCTCCCTCCCAGGTTATGAGGAACAAATGAGACGATGTGTGAAGAAGGCTAGGCATGTGCTATGTGTTGGGCACTGAATGAAGAAGGGCCAACTGCTGTTGAAGACCTCGTTTTCTATTCCCACATTCATCCCTATGTGGTTGCCTTGCTAAACTTAATACCAGAACTATCAGCCTTATCATTATCAGAATCTCAAACTAGAGGCTGGCAGAGACAGTGATTTTATTTTACTTGTTTTTTAATGTGCTTTTATTGGTGCATTATCGTCTCACATCATAATGTAAATCATGTTGACAAGAGACAGTGATTTTAAAAGGTAAGTAGGAAAACTAAAATTTTAATAAAGAGATTTTGGTATAGGGGCCTAAATACCTTATTTTAGTAGAAACACCAAGTTGGAATTTCTGAATTTCTCAAGAGAGTCTATACTGTTCTTTGGATTGGTGACTTAAGACTGGACCTGATAAGATTTAATTCCAATATTATCATTAAGAGAATTTTGCATTACCCTCCACCCTGTCTTTGTAACGCATCCTTTTCATCATTAAAAGTACAAGTTGACTTAAAAAAAAAAAAACATAATTTTTATGGGTGCCTATGACTATGTGTTGCAGTTGTATTTTTGTTAGAAAATACAGAGGCCACTTGGGAGGCTGAGACAGGAGGATCTCAGGTTTGAAGCCAGTCTCAGGAACTTAGTGAGACCCTGTTTCAAAATAAAATATAAAATAGGTCTGGGGGTATATCCCAGAGGTAGAAGGCTCCTGGGTTCCATCCCCAGTACCACAAAAATAAAATACAGAAGCCTTCTGATCTCCAATATATAAATCTCAACTGTTAATTTGAGAGAGGGGTATCTTTGAGAGATGATTCAGTTTTAAGAGAGAAACTTTTGAAATATCTAAGAAAGAATAGTTAAAAGTCCAGAAAGAGCCCAAACCTAAGAACTGCAGCTATAAAACTCTTAGAAGAAAACATAGGGAGAAGCTACATGGCATTGGATTTGACAATAATTTTGTGAATGGCACTACATGACACCAGAAGCATAGGAAACAAAAGAAAAAATAGAAAAACTGAATTATGTCAATATTAAAAACTTGTATAGCCGGGCGTGGTGGCGCATGCTTGTAATCCCAGCATTCGGGAGGCTGAGACCGGAGGATCCAGGTTCGCGGCCAGCCTGAGCTACCTAATGAGGCACTCCACAACTTAGTGAGACTCAGTTTCAAAATAAAGAATAAAAAAATAGGTCTGGGGGTATAGCTCAGAGGTAGAATGCCCCTGAGTTCAATCCCCAGTACCACAAAAAAAAACCAAACAAACAAAAAAAAAAACAAAAAAAAAAACTTGTATGCATCAATGGTAAAAATCAAATGAGTGAAAAGTCAACCCATGGGATGGGAGAAAATATTTGCAAATCATATATCTGTTAAAGAGTTAATATCCTCTCTGGGCGTGGTGGCACATGCTTGTAATCCCAGCATTCGGGAGGCTGAGACCGGAGGATCCGGGTTCGCGGCCAGCCTGAGCTACCTAGTGAGGCACTCCGCAACTTAGTGAGACTCGGTTTCAAAATAAAGAATACAAAATAGGGCTGGGGGTGTAGCTCGGAGGTAGAATGCCCCTGAGTTCAATCCCCAGTACCGCAAAAAAAAAAAAAAAAGAGTTAATATCCTGAATGAAGATCTACTATTTAAAAATAAAAGTGAGGCTATAGAGACATTAGGATGTTTGTGCACTGTTGGTGGGAATGTAAAATGATATGGCTACTATGATAAACAGTATGGAAGTTCCTTAAAGAATAAAAATAGAACTACTATATGATTCAGCAATCCCACTCCTGGGTTTATGTACAAAAGAATTGAGTACAGGATCTTAAAGAAATATTTCCATGTGCATGTTCATTGCAGTATTGTTCAAAATAGCCAAGAGATGGAAGCAACCTAAATGTCCACAGACAGATGACAAAAGAAAATATGGTATATGCATACAATGAAATATTATGTATCCTTAAAAAAAGAAGGAAACCTAGTTACATGCTACATGGATCAAACTTGAGGACATTATGCTATGTGAATACACCATTCACAAAAGGATAAATATTGTAGGATTCCATGTATATGAGGTCCTTGGAGTAGTAAAATTCATAGAGACAGAAAGTAGAATGACAGCTGCTAGGGGAGGTGCGGAGGGCAGAGTAAGAAGCTATTGTTGAATGGGTAAAGGGTTTCAGCTTTGCAAGATGAAGAGAGTTCTGGAGATGGGGGTGGAGGTGGTTACACAACGATGTGAACAGACTTAATGTACTGAACTGTATCCTTACAAATGGTGAAGACACTAAATTTTGTGTATTTTACCATATTGCTTAAAAGTGTTCTTAAAAAAGAAGGATCTTGTTTGAGGTAGTAACTTTTTAAATGCTAATTCTAAACCTTATTTTTAAATGCAGGGTAAAATAACATGTTTCTTACCAGAATGAAAAGATAATATAAATCCTTTTCAAGAAATTTTAAGTTTCCATGACAACATTTGCAAGTACTTTTTAGCACTTAACAACCATCCATTCATATGAATTTTTGTTACCTTTCAAAATCACTTAAAATTTCATAAGGGGAAGCTCTTGGGTCCTATAGCAGTGTTTGTAAGAAATACATTTATTAGGCAAATAAAATATTCCTTCAAATCTTTGTTTCTTTTAGACAAGAAAGAGTTGTTTTACTGGAGAGTTAGAGTTTGTGCAAAGCTTCTGTCAAGTGTGTCTGACTAGGGTAGAGAGTTTGGAAGAAGTAGCTAGAAACTAGATTACTTACGTGGAGATGCTGCCTTACTACAAAGAGTTTTGAAAGCAGGCAGGAGAATTTAGATGAATATAAAAGTACACATCGTAGAGTGTGAGTTGGGTATACAAATATGCATTTTATTATTATGGTTCATAATTCATATATGACATGAATAGCATAAATATAAGCTGCTAGAAAAGAAAACAATCTAAAAAATAGCCTTTAAAAATTAAAGTTGCCGGGCATGGTGGTGTGTGCTTGTAATACCAGTACTTGGGAGGCTGAGACAGGAGGATCCAGGTTCACAGCCAGCCTCAGCTACTTAGTGAGACCCTCTGAAACTTAGTGAGACCCTGTTTCAAAATAAAGAATAAAAAATAAGGCTGGGGGTATAGCTCAGAGGTAGATGCCCCTGGGTTCAATCCCCAGTACTTGGGAAAAAAAAAAATTAAAGTTGCCACATATCATAAGGGCTAAGTTATTAAATTTCTTTCAGTTCTTTCACAGTTGTATGTGAATTCCCTGTGGACAGGATCACAGTGTCTTCATCTCTGACTACCCAGGCCCTAATGTAGGGGCTCACGTGGTAGATATGCATACATGTTTTTTGAAAGAACAATGGGCTGGATTTCCCTATTCATCTCCGTTGCCACTTAATAATTTCTCATCTTCTCAACACACTTTATCCTCAATTCTGTATCCATGTGAGTTGCCACCAGCAGGTAAATTGTTTAGCTTCAGTCTAACCAGAATTACTATGAAATCAGTTCTTTTCATTCATCTCTAAATAATTCATCTTATTCATGTATCTCTTTTATACATACTCTTCAAGTGATGATTCATACCTTTTCTTCCCTTAAGCCCTCTTGTTCATCCTCTTTCCTAACCTTATGCCCTACAGAGAAAATTGAAACCATCTGGTAAGAGCTCCCACCTGAGTTTTTATTTGTGGCAGGGTATGAATTCCACCTATCTCTCTCCACTTTTCCTCCCTCCAGTTTCTAATCATCAGATTTCTTTCCTCCTTTATTTAATCATTAGTTTTGAAAACTCAAACAATGCGTATTTTGTAGGGGGTGGGGGAAATGAATCCTCCTCCTTTGAAGCTAACTTTGGCTTCATATGAGATTTTCATCTCAGTCCCACCATACCATGGCAAGTGGGGAGGATGGGAACGACCGGGTGTGTTCAGGCAGTCCTCCTTTCTTCCCTCTCTCTCATCCTGGCCCAGCAGCTCCAGCCTGCAGTCCGCCCTTTCACTCCTGTCCCCATTGTTCCACAAGGGCATCTGAGTCTTAATAGATAATTTGAACCCTAGGTTTTATTTCAACACACTGTTTATTGGTACCTAGTGTGTGTCATGCACTGTGCCAGATATTTTGCATATTGCTAAGTTCCTTTTTTTTTTTTTTTTTTCGGTACTGGGGTTTGAACTCAGGGGCATTCTACCTCCGAGGTACACCCCCAGCCCTATTTTTTATTCTTTATTTTGAAACCGAGTCTCACTAAGTTGCGGAGTGCCTCACTAGGTAGCTGAGGCTGGCCGTGAACCCGGATCCTTCAGTCTCAGCCTCCCGAATGCTGGGATTACAAGTGTGCGCCACTACGCCCGGCTGCATATTGCTAAGTTCTAACCAGTGCAATAACCTGCAAGTTAGAGGCTGACTGTGTGTTCTCGGTTGGTTCTAATATTTCACATGGGATCCTTCT
The DNA here is from genome assembly GCA_004027655.1 of Graphiurus murinus. Lineage (NCBI taxonomy): Eukaryota > Metazoa > Chordata > Mammalia > Rodentia > Gliridae > Graphiurus > Graphiurus murinus. The sequence goes on along the minus strand of PVLC010048836.1, from coordinate 4,020 downwards.
GTCTTTTCTATTACTCTTAACAAGCTATTTTATAATATATACTTTCTTCCCAGCACAATGGTAAACTATGGTATAAATCTTATTTTCCTTTTGTTTGCATCCCATTTACAGCCTGTGAAAAAGCAGTACCATTTGAGAATGCTTCTTTAATGTACTATGTTTCATACAATTCTGAGTTTTATGACCTGCCACATTCCTGTTTTGAGTAGAGCTGTGCAGCTTGATGCTTGCTTGCTCTGTGTGTGTGTGTGTGTGTGTGTGTGTGTGTGTGTGTGTGTGTGTGTTACTGAGGATTGAACCCAGGTGATTTCTGTTTCTCAACTACTCCCTCAGCCCTATTTTATTTTGAAATGGTCTCACTAAGTTGTTGGCCATAAACCTGTGAACCTGTGATTCTCCTGTCTTATCCTCCCAAGTATAGGATGACAGGTGTGAGTCACCTCAACAGGCTGCAAGCTTCCTTAATGATCATTGCTTTGTCATTTAAAACTTTGACAAATTCTGTAACCCATTCAGATAAAAATTTTCTGTTTGTGAATACTAATAAGCCTTTTGATTCTCATTACCTGGCTGTTAGGTTTAGAGTCAATATCAGTAGATGCTCAGTATATTACCCTTTTTCATAAGTCTATAATTTAAACTGCAGAGCTAATATGGACTTTTTTTGGCACAGTGAATCAAAATGTTGTACTTGATAACATTTAAAATGAACAAAATGATTAACTCTTGCAATTTCCCACCAACTCTGATACTAGCAAAGATGTTTGATTATTTAAAAAGGAAAAATGTTTAATTTTTTATAATATAATTAATTGAGAATACAATTTAAAATATTTTTTATTCAAAAAATAATTAGTGCCCATTAAGTATGTTCCAGAGATACAAAGTACAGCCCCCACATTTAAGGAGCTTACAGTATAATAAAGTCAGACTTCTCTTTGTCTTCCACAATACCTAGTAGGAGGCTTGCACACAGATGCTCAAAATTAATTAACTCGGGAAATATTTACTATGCATCTAGTCCATACCACTACTCATTGACAGGAAATGTCACACCTCCAGCTGGCTAATTTCTGTAGATGGTAGCTTCTTGGGAATTACAAATATGTCGACTTTTAATGGATTACTAGAAATTGAAGTTAGAAAAGTTTCTTTCGTTTTTCTAGCATGTAAATTATAGACAGTGGTTTCCTAATTAGAGAAAGAGAGGTTACATTCATTGGACTTCACAAGGCAATAGAACAGGGTTTTTTGTTTGTTTGTTTGTTTGTTTGTTTGTTTGTTTTGTGTGTGTGATACTGGGGATTTAACCCAGGGACATTTTACCTTCAGTCTACACCCCTAGCCCTATTTCATTTTTTTATATTGAAACAGGATCTCACAAAATTGTTGAGATGGTGAACCTGCGATCCCCGTCTCAACCTCCCAAGTACTGGGATTACAAGTGTGCAGTATCACACTTGGTTTAGAACTTGTTTTTTGTAATGAAAACTGTTGTGCATTGAGAGACTTTTTTCTACTCACTGCAAATTTCTAAATAATTTTAAGGAATCCATTTTTTCTTAATTTTCATGTATCATGCAGGTATCATTGTGGTCATAGCTTAAAACTTTAAAGAAAAAAAGATAACCCCCAACATATCAACTCTTGGTTATATGTCTTTATTTCAAATATTTGGTGTTTTAGAACATTGGTTTACAACTAAGGTTGCCATTCTACCCAAGGACCTTTGGCAATGTTTGGAGACATTTTTGGTGTCAAAATCTGATGAGAGTTTTTTTTTTTTAGTAGGGGCTACTAGAATGTAGTGGACAGAGGTCGGGGATATTACTAACCATCCTGCAATACATAGGACAAACCCTTATGCATTTTGTGATGAATAGTTAAAAGCACATGAACATGGTAAATAATATGTAACACCAAAATATAAGAGATTTATAACAGTTAGTTCATTTTTTTCCCAATCAGGGTGTCTCTTTTATTCAATAGACAGCTTTTAGTTGTCACCTAGGTACTAGGAGATAGGGGTTCCAGACATTTAAAAAGCAGAAGGTCCTAATTGCCAAAGATCTCACATTCTAAAAATGGAAATAATAGATAACAATAAAAAGTGCAAAATAGTATGCTATTTAGGGGGAGGGGATGTTGGGGATTGAACTCAGGGACATTCTACCTCTGAGTTACACCCCAGCCCTATTTTATTTTATTATTTTAAAAATAGAGTCTAGCTAAGTTGCTCAGGACTGAGTTAAGTTGCTGAGAAATCTTCATTTTGCAAAGACCATTCTGAAGATCATGTTCAGGGTGGAGATGAGAAGCCCTTGTGGAGAGGATTTAAACTGTCCCAATAGTTCCTGAAGGTCTCAGATAACATAGGAAGGTCTGATTGACAGACTTGGTATCTTGAATGCCTTGAATGACTGGGGAAGATGGTAGATAAACCCCTTGCACTTTCACCTTAGGGATTTCATGAATGGTGGAACCATTAGCCAGGATAGATAATATATGGCAGGAGAGTGAGTGATTGAAATAATTTTTCTTCAAACATACTGTTTTCAAGGTATCTGCAGGATGTTTGGGATTTTTGTTTTGTTTTTTGCCCAGGAACTTACTGAATATTTGATTATGATTATTAGGAATGACACAAAAGAAGTATAATGGCATAAGAGTAAAGAATTCGATTTCTAAATACGCCAGTGTTTGCTTGTAAGGCCTTGGAAATTATACTTATTTTTATCTTATTTGTAATTTTTGGAGTGTGATGATGGAAACATACCTCTTAGGAGAGTCGATATAACTGATACTGAGCTGAAGAATAAATAATTGAATATTATAAGACACTTGAAAAATTGTAGTAGTTAAACATTATGGGGACTATAGCAACCGTTTACCATGATAAATGTTTGTATACCCAAGTTAGGTTCCTAAGATCACTCATTTTGATAGCCTTTGAATAACATTGGCTGAGTCGCATGGTTTGCCTCTGGTGTGCTTTCCATAAGCTTTTGTTTTTATTTTTGACTTTTCATTACTCAAGTATGGTTTTTACCTAACTTTTGCATATGAAGGAAAACTTTATGTCTAAACTTTTGTGTGAAGTATTGTTTATACTTCCACAGTAAAAAATAATAATACCTTTAAAATGTTCACTGAAAATGCAATAGCTAATAAACATGAAAAGAAAAACAGCTGTCAACTGTTTGCCATCACAGTGTTGTTTTAATGTTCTTCCTCCTCTGCCCATCAACTCTTCAAGCAGGAGGCAGTGTAAGGTCTCTTATGATTGTGCTACTAACATACTGTAAAGATCTTTTCCCTTTAATCTATTGAGTACAGGGTCTTCTTAGTTCTGGTCTGTGTCCCAGAAGACCATAAAGATAAGGCTGTTATCCTTTCATTGAGCATTATCTTGGGAAACTATTTATAAAATTGAACTCTGTTGCACCTGCCAACGACCTCCTTTTTAAAAGAAGAAAGGGTGGGGATGGAGACTGTGTACACTGAATTCAGATGAAGCAGTGTGTATAGCAACAGTGACACAAAGTGCTTTAGTTAGCGCCTTTTATATTTTGCAAATTGATTCCATCTTGGACTCTGAAAGAAATGACAATCAGATCAAAAATTTGACAGTCACATTGGGTGCTCTGCAGTTATTGGCACAGTTACCATTTTTTCATAAGCAACTCTAAAATCAGACTCCCAGCTATTTGAGGATTAATCAAAATGTTTGCTTGCCTTTGCTGTCATATTGTCTCCAAAATTGTTGTAAAAAGAATCTAGTGGTCAGGCGTGGTGGCACATGCTTGTAATCCCAGTACTTGGGAGGCTAAGACAAGAGGATCCTGGTTCTTGGCCAGCCTCAGCTACTTAGTGAGGCCCTCTGCATTAGTGAGACCCTGTTTAAAATAAAGAATAAAAAAATAGGGCTGGGAATGTAGCTCAGTGGTTACAATGCCCCCTGGATTCAATTACTGGTACTACAAAAAAAAAATGAAATACTCTTCTAAAGTCCTATTAAGT
>PVLC010048835.1:0-10637 GCA_004027655.1 Graphiurus murinus | reverse complement strand
AAAACTTGGTTCTTGAAGTTTCCTTTAGATTTGACGTCAACTAACTAATCACATTCCCATTTATACCAATCAAATCCAATTTATCACTAAAAGGCAACTAAGAGAGCGGTGTCCTAGGCACTTGCTTTCAATTCAAAGCCCTGGATTTCTGAAGTGTAAATTTCTTTCCAGTCTTCACAGGTGCCTCTTCTCAGACTTTGAAGGTACAGGGAATCCTTTTGTAAGCAGCCTTTGAAAGTACAGGGAATCCTTTTGTAAGTCTCAGAAGTTCTTCTACTTTATCATCTTAAATATAGGAAGAAAAGAGGGGTTGCTCTCTTCTTTCTCTTCCTCACATGAGGAATCTTTCTTAGCTTAGTAGAGTCCTCACTAAAGTCTGGTGTGCATTTTCTAAGGCTATCCTGTTTTCCTGTGTGTGTGTTGGGGAGTTGGAAGGATTGGAGGTTAAACCCAGGTGCATTCTGCCTCTGAGCTACACCCCCAGCCCTATTTTATTTTTATTTTGAAACAGGATCTCACTAAGTTGTGGAGAGCCTTGTTAAGTAGCTGAGGCTGGCCTTAAACCTGCAATCCTCCTGTCTCAGCCTCACAAACACTGGGATTACAGGTGTGGGCTATCGTGCCTAGTGTATTAGGGATTAATTTAGCATTGTCTATGCTCTAAATGAAAAGACCAGAGAAATGGAAAAGGGCTACTGGTGAAGAATGGAATATACAAGGAGAAAGAAAGAAAAAATCCAAAACACAAAGAACCAGCAATCTGTGAAAGGAACTAGGCTAATGTTTTAGAAGACCCAGGAATTAAAACAAAATGAACCAGTGTAGTGAAACACACCTACAATCCCAGCTACTCCAGAGGCTGAAGCAGGAGGATCTCAAATTAGAAGCCATCCTGGGCAATTTAACAAGACTTTGCCTCAAAATGGAATGTAGCTCAGTGGTAGAGTGCTTTCCTAGCATGTGTGGGGCCCTGGGTTTAATTCTCAGCAATGAGAGAAAAAAAAAAATTTAAGTCAGAGCTGGGTGTGGTGTCACACGCTTATAATCCCAGTACTTGAGAAACTGAGATAGAAGGATTGCAGGTTTGAGGTCAACCTCAGCAATGTAACTAGACTCCCAACAACCTAGCAAGACCCTATTTCAAAACAAAAAATTAAAATTAAAAAAAAAATTAAAATTAAAAAAGTTCCATCCAGAGATGGAATACCCCTGGGTTTAATCCTGTGTAATACATCATGTATTTTTTTCTCTGTGTGAAGTGTGTGTGTGTGTGTGTGTGTGTGTGTGTGTGTGTGTGTGTGTGTCTTAGTGGGGATTGAACCCATTGGGGTTCTATCCTGGGACCTTTTATTTTTTATTTTTATTTACTTACTTTTAATTTTGTGGTGCTGGGGATTGAACCCAGGGGCATTCTACAGAGTTTCTCTCACTAAGCTGCTGAGGCTATTCTCAGAACTACAATCCTCCCAATTACTGGGATTACAGGGCATGCCACCATGCCCAGCTTTTATTTTTTATTTTGAAATAGGATCTCACTAAGTTACCCAAACTGATGTTGAACTTGTAATCCTTCTGCCCCAGCCTCCCAAGTACTGGGACTACAGGTGTGCACCACCACACCCAGATCTGTGTTATGATCAATGCACAGGTATCCAATTCCATGTCTGCAATGACTAAGAAACCTCAAACAAACCTTTAATACTTAATAGAATTACAAACCTACTTGTAGAGTGGACTTACAAACACATTTTTTAGAGAGCTATGTTGTATATGATGATCACCTTAGATTAATAAGAATTTACTAGTTTGACTTTAAAATGAATTTTTAGATATTTGAAATAACAGTGACCAAATATAAAGGTATTAAGTATAAGGAAGGTGCCAAGCAATTTATGAAATGAATTTGTCAAAATTTTTCTTTCTTTTTTTGCAGTTTCAGGGACTAAAGCCAGGGGTGCTCTACTACTGAGCTACACCTCCAGTCTTTTTTTATTTTGAGATAGGTCTTACTAAAGGTCTCACTAGGCCTTGAACTTTCTTTTTCCTCCTCCTCCTCCTCCTCCTTCTCCTCCTCCTCCTCCTCATCCTCCTCGTCCTCCTCCTCCTCCTCCGTCTCCTCCTCCTCCTTCTCCTCCCCCTCTTCCCTTTTCCTTCCTCCTCCTCCGTCTCCTCCTCCTCCTTCTCCTCCCCCTCTTCCCTTTTCCTTCCTCCTCCTCCTTCTTCTCCTCTTCCTTCTTTTCTTTAGGATTGAATCCAGGGGCATTCTACCTCCAAGCTACACCCCCAGCCTTTTTTATTTTTTATTTTGAAGCAGGATCTCACTAAGTTGTTGAGAGTTGCACTAAGTTGCTAAGGATGGTCTCAAACTTGTCATCCTCCTGTCTCAGCCTCCCAATCATTTTCCTAACTTTAATTTAATTTTGTTGGTGGGGATTGAATCCAGGGTCATTCTACCTCTGACCTATACCCCCAGCCCTATTTTATTTTTCATCTGGAAACAGAATCTCACTAAGTTGTGGAGGGCCTTACTAAGTTGCTGAGGCTGGCCACGAACCTGCGATCCTTCTCTCTCAGCCTTCCAAGTACTGGAATTACAAGCGTGCGCCACCACACCTGGCAATTTTCCTAACATTTAAAAAACATCTCCTTGACAGCTTCCTCAAAGGTCATCAGTATTCAACAATCAATTTTTCAGAGCCCCTTTGGCTTTTTCTTTTACTAGTACTCTCCTTAAAAAGCCCTTCTAGTTTTCTCCCACTGTTTTATTCCAAGTTTTTTTTTTCTACTTTAAGTTTTTATTTTGGCAGCAGTCTATTTTCAGGAATCAAATTTGTATTGGTAACTGGGAAAGGTGGCCTACAACTGTGATCCCAGTACTTGGAAGGGTAAGACAAGAGGACTGCATGTTCAAGGCCAGAGTGCTGTATCTTAGATACCTTTTCAAAACAAAAAAACCCCTAAACACCAGGCATGATGGCACATGCCTGTAATCCCAGTACTTGGGAGGCTAAGACAGGAGGATTGCAAGTTTGAGGCCCTCAGTAACTTAGTGAGACCCTGTTTCAAAATAAAGTAAGGCTAGGAGTGTAGTTCAGAGGTAGAATGCCCATAGATTCAATCACCAATACCACAAAAAATAAAAATAAAAAGGGATGGAGGTATAGCTCAGTGATAGAATGCCCCTGGGTTCAATCCCCAGGACTACACACACACACACACAACATCTGTATTGGTTATCTACTTATGTGTCCTAAAATAATCATAAACATTTTTTATCCTTACAGATACTGTGGGTCTATTAATTTTCCATACCTGCTGTAGCAAATAACTATAAACATAGTGGCTTTAAACCTCACAGATTTACCATGGTACAGTTCTGTATTTCAGAAGTCTGATATGAGCCTGGCGTGGTGGCTCACGCTTGTAATCTCAGTACTTGGGAGGCTGAGACTGGAGGATCCGGGTTCCCAGCTAGCCTCAGCTACTTAGTGAGGTCTTCCACAACTTGGTGAGACCCTGTTTCAAAATAAAGAATTAAAAATAGGGCTGGAGGTGTAGCTCGGAGGTAGAATGCCCCTGCCTGAGTTCCATCTCCAGTATTGCAAAAAAAAAAATAAAAAAAGAAGAAGTCTGATATGGGTCTTACGGAGCTAGAATCAAGATGTCAGTACCCCCACCCCAAACTCCAGGAAGAACCTGTTTTCTTGCTTTCCAGCGTCCAGAGGCTTCCCACATTCCTTGTATCATGTTCCTTTCCCTATCTTCAAACTCAGAAAGTTCTCATGGTTTTTTTTTTTTTTGTTGTTGTTGTTGTTTTTATTTTCAGGACTAGGGATTAAACCCAGGGCCTCACGCATACTAGGCTAGAATCTCTACCACTGAGCTACACACTTAACTATCACTTTCCTTTATATTTTTGAGACAGGGTCTTGCTAAGGCTGACCTCAAACTTGCAACCCTCCTGGCTCAGTGTCCTGAGTATCATATTACTTTATTTGGACTTCCTTCTTCCACATTTAAGGACACTTGTGTACTTTAGACCCACTTGGATAATCTAGATAATCTTCCTGTTTTAAGGTCAGCTGATTAGCAACCTTAATTCCAGCTATTATCTTGTCTCCCTTTGCCATGTAATGTACCATATTCACAGATTCTGGTGATTACAACATGAACCTCTTGAGAGGCTATCACTTTGGGGTTGAAATTCAGGAGTGTGTTAACTCGCCGTGTGTGTGTGTGTGTGTGTGTGTGTGTGTGTGTGTGTGTGTGTGTGTGTTACTGGGGATTGAACCCAGGGGCATTATATCTCCAAGCTATATCCCAGCCTCTTCTATTTTTTATTTTTATTATTTATTCTGTACTGGGGATTGAACTCAGAGACATTCTATCTCCAAGCTACACCTTTAGCCCTGTTTTTTATTTTTATTTTGAAACAGTGTCTCATTAGGTTGATGAGAGTCTCACTACTTACTGAGGCTGTCCTTGAACCTGCAATCCTCCTTTCTCAGATGTTCTGGTCATGGGTAATCAGAACTTAAAGGAAAATCATGTGGCCTTTCATCCAGGTTTCTGATTAATGCATACCCTGTCAGGACAGACCAGCTCACTCTAACTGCCTGTTCTCATGAGATAGGGAAATAAAATCTAGATATAAGGCCTGAGGTCCAGAGGACAGAAGTGTCTTGCTCAAGCACTCTGCCTCACTCTTCGTGAGTGTGGCACTTTCTGCAAATAAATATTACTCTAGCAGTGCAGTCAGGTTTTTCTGGCTATTTATTTATTTTTATTTTTATTTTTTGTGGTACTGGGGATTGAACTCAGGGGCATTCTACCTCTGAGCTATACCCCCAGCCCTATTTTTTAGTCTTTATTTTGAAACAGGGTCTCACTAAGTTGCAGAGGGCCTCACTAGGTAGCTGAGGCTGGCCACGAACCCGGATCCTCCTGTCTCAGCCTCCCAAATGCTGGAATTACAAGCATGCGCCACTACACCTGGCTTCTGGCTATTTATTTATTTATTTTTAATTAAAAAAAATTTTTTGCAGTACTGAGAATTGAACCCAGGGGTATTCCACCTCTGAGCTACAACTCCAAATAAAGAATTTTTTATTCTTTATTTTTGAAACAGGGTCTCACTAGGTTGTGGAGGGCCTCATTAAGTAGCTAAGACTAGCAGTGAACCTGCGATCCTCCTGTCTCAGCTTCCCAAGTACTAGGATTACAAGTGTGTGTCACCATGCCCGGCTCTGGCTCTTTATTTTTATACTGGGCTGAGAAAAGGACCCACAGTGGACCCAAAACTGTAACAGCTTTGGTGTCTGATGTAGTTGGATAAACGGGCTTCCCAGCAGTGGTATGACACCACTTCATCTTGCAAGGTCAACAACCCTCCTCAAGCAGGATTGAAACCTTGCAGATGACTGGGCATCCAGCTCTGTGAGGCTCTTCATACCTGTGGAGAGCTCTGGCCACAGATTAGCTATGGCCGAACATCCAGGGGAAAAGAATCGTCCCTATAACTAGTGTAGGGCAGACAGGTGGGACCCTGGCCCTCTCCTGAGCTTGCTTAGATTCAGTGGTGGCCCATAAGCAACCCAGAGCCTTAGGGCCTATGGGGCCACAGTTCTTCTTGCCTATTGCCATGCAAGTAGAACTAAGTGGTTCCAGGGATATCCATCCTGGTCTTATGAGTGTCCATTGGTTTTGCCCCCACCTAGGATGGGACACTCTTAAAAGCCCTGTGGGAAGCTGAGTCTAGGGAAAACACCTGCCTTTTTATATGCCAGTTGTGCCCTAAGCAGAACCTTTGCCCTTTCTGTAAACAGACTCAGCAGTGGAAGCTGCAGGGACCCCTGTCTTCTGGGTCCTAGGCCCCTCTACTCTACCACTTGATGGTCCCTGTATGCACCTGATTCCAGCAGGAGGAGCACCCATGGGTGGCCATTTCTGCCCTCCTGCTGGTCTTAAACCTTTATCCCCACCTAACCCATGCAACATTCAACTTGAGGTACAGAAAGACTAACAGGAGGCAGGATCCTCCCACACTTGAGATCTTAGCTCTAGTAGTCACCATCCATCCATGACTACTGTGAGTGTTTTGTGAGCTGCAGTGTTTTATCAATTGGAAGTAATAGTGGTATTGGGGTACAAGAGAAGATATATAGGACCCCACTTGGACAAAGAGAGTGGGGACAGCAGGCAGGAAAGGATGAATTGAGGCAGGAGCAAGAGTAGCAAACCCCCACACTCACAGAAGTCATCCCCCTTGGACTGTGAGGCCACTCTCATGAAGCCCACGGGTGATACTTGGTCAGATTCACCCTTGACTGAATTTCTCTTTCGGGTATGAGGGAAGAGGGTGACCTCCGGAGCACACCCAACAAGCACACACTCTCTCTCAGAGGTGGAATCTGAGCAGTGCAAGGTGGAAGCTTGAACTCCCCTGACATACATCCTCCAACATTGGGATACGTTTGACCTCAGACCCGAAAGAAAAAAGGTCTCATTTTCTTTTGCACTCAATACTCGCTGGGGGACAGAGAAAACTGGCCACCACAAGGAAGTCTAAACTCTAGCACCATCCTACAGCTAGACCTATTCTACAGGAAGGAGGACAAGTGGGGAGGAAGTGTCATATGTTTAGCTCTTCTTTTATCTCCAGGACCATCCAAACCTATTCAAAAATTGCAGAATCGAGGCAGTTTTGGTAACAACAGCCAAGACAGGGTCCAAAGACCAGTTGGCCCCAGAGAGTCAAGATTATGACACTCTAGGGGCCACAATGCCTTCAGAGCCTCTCCTAGCACCCATGAGACCATGCCTGACTATGCCCCCTTCATATCATGATAATATCCCCCATGACCGGAGGACACCAGAGACATCCAGTATTAAGAAAAAAACAGTCAGGGCCAGCACCAGGAGGACAGGGGGGACTGTTTCCCCTTGTTGCAGTGGGAGGAGGTGAATATGGTCCCCAGATTACCCACAAAATTTTCTCACAGGCTGAACTTAAAGAGATCAGAAAATATTTAGGTAGTTACATAACCAACCTTGACCAATATGTACAGGCCTTTGAATTACTCGCCTCTTTGTATGACTTCATGTGGAAAGATGTAATGCTGCTCCTAGACCAGACCCTAACATCCTTAGAAAGGGAGCCTGGGAGGTGGACAACAATTATTATGCTGCTCAAAATCCTAAGCAAAGAACCTCCTTCTATATCCCCATTGGAGCCAAAGCTGTTCTCAAGAATCCAGGAGGGACCCAGAGGATGCAAGGCATGACTAGGAGAGAAATCATTACTTATATTGTATACTGGAGGGACTGAGTAGGGATAAGTAATTATGAGCAATTGGCAGCCGTACATCAAGGCCCAAACAAACCCCTGATGACCTTCCCGGAAAGACTCAAGGAAACCATAGTTAAATTCACTAATTTCACCCTGGAATTGATAGAAGGGGAGGCCATCCTTAGAGATAAATTTCGATGCAATCCGAACCTGATGTAAGGAGGAAGCTCCAAAAGCTGGTGTCAGATCCTGAAAAATCCACTTTAGATTAACTAGTGCAGGCTGCCAATTCAGTGTATTGTAACAAGAACTTGGAAAGAGAAAAATGGAAGGAAAAACACCAGGGAGAAATTCTGGCTGCCATGCATGTGGGTACCACTCCTATAGAAACCAGGCTCAAGTCTGTTTTAGGTGTGGGAAGCCAGGGCATTTCAAGATTGACTATCCACCAGGTGTGGTGGCACATGCTTATAATCCCAGTACTTGGGAGGATGAAACTGGAGGATCCGAGTTTGCAGCCAGCCTCAGCTACTTAGTGAGGCTCTCTGCAATTTAGCAAGACCCTATTTTAAAATAAGGAATAAAAAGTAGGACTGGGGTGTAGCTTGGAGGTAGACTGCCCCTGGGTTCCATCCCCAGCGCCACACACACACACACACACACACACACACACACACACACACACAGAGTGAATATCCCCAGAAGGGAGGCCATAAACACACCTTGTGAGACCCTGCTCATGGTGTAAGAGGGACCACTGGAGGTCCAAGTCGAGTGCCCCCAGATCCAGAGGGATCTGGCATCTTCAGACCTAAGTCCCCAGTGATGGATCCCAGGGCCACCTTTCCTGGCTCCCCACCCAGGTCTAAGCTGAAGAGCCTTGGACAACCCTAAAGGTAGGATCACAGACTGTCCAGTTCCTCATGGACATGGGTGCAGATTCTCCACATTGCCTTTTTTCCCATGTCCAAGACCTTCGCATAAAGTAACCATTTGGGGCATATTGGACCAGCCCCTTGAACATTTCCTTACTCAAGACTTAGCCTGCTCCTGGGTATCCTCCATTTCTCTAATGCCTTCTTAGCCAAACCAGAAACCCCAACTCTGCTATGGGAAAGATATATAATGTCAAAAAACAAGATGGGACTAATTCTCCTTTCAAAGCCACATGGGTACTTCCTTTTAATGGAGATAGACATCAATCGAACAGTATGGACAGACGGCAGAGCCATGGGATGGGCCCTTTCCACCAAACCTGTCTTCATTAAGATAAAGAACCCATCCAGCTTTCCCTGACAAAAACAGTACCCTCTGATGCCTGAAGTAAAAGAAGGGTTGTGGCCTATTGTAAATTTCCTGTTAAGCTTAGTCTTATTGGTAAAATATGTCAATTGCTATAACACCCCTATCCTGGGCATGCATAAAGGAAAGGACAAATAATATGTAGTGTAAGATCTCAAGCTTATCCATGAGGCAGTGGTTCTACTCCACCTGGTGGTCCCTAATCCTTATTTATACTTTACTGACCCAAATTCCCAGCAGAACCCAGTGCAGTTCTGTGCTAGATCTAAAAGACACTTTTTTCTGCATCCCTGTCCATCCCAATAGCCAGCTTCTTTTTGCCTTTGAGGACTCCAGGTGTGATGGATGCCAGCACTGCTACCCCAGGGATAGCCTGCACATTTTTGGGCAGATTTTAGCTAAAGACCTGGAGGATTGAAACTTCCTCCAGGCCACGCTCCTCCAATATGTGGATGACCTTCTATTGGCTTGTCCCTTCCTGAGGGATGGTAAGGAGGCAACAAAATCTTACCTTCCTGGCTCAAAGAGGCTATACAGTCTCAAAGGAAAATGCTCAACTTTGTGAGGGATCATACTAAGGGGGGACTCTTGCTCTTTAGGGTCAGAGAGAATGCAGCCTATACTCAGTTTCCCTCTCCCTAGTACCCCACAATAACTTTGGGGATTTGGGGGAGCCACAGGTTACTGCAATATATGGATACTGGTGTTGAGGGCCATCTTAGAATGCACATTGAGATTATCATCTCGGACCAGGCCAGTTTGAATACATGGTATTTGGTTGGATGGGATTCATTCACAAGCGGACATCTCAAAGGACCTGGTGTAATCTTTATGGTACGATCTTTGATGTCCTCTCCACTCAGTAATGTCTAATACCTCCTTTCTCCAAGCTTGTCACATGTCTGTGTCACTGACCTTTATCGTAACTCATGACAATTGTTAATTTCTGTGTTTGGTTAACTTTTATGATGCCTTGTCTAAAGTTTCTATGAAAATAAGGCTCTGGCTACAAAAGGCTGGGAGAATTGTCTATCTCTTCCCCAACCCCCCCAATTATTAAATTCTCTTAAAACTATTATATCAGGCTTTGTGCTGTTATCGTGTGAGAAGACTATTGTCAGGAAGCTCCCTTGAGCAGTGACCTTCTGTGGCAGGAACCACGGAATAACTTTCAGGAAGCTGTCTGAGCAGCAACCTTCCATGGCAGGAACCACAGAATAATTTTCAGGGAGCTGCACGAAGCAGCAACCTTTCGTGGTGGGACTACAGAGAAAGTAGCATCCACTAGAGCCTGCAATAAGTGGCGGCCATCACATAGGGGCTCTGTGTGGAACTGGAAGCCTCAGAGTTTCTGTGAAAACTTCAGAGTTTTGGTGAGTCACTTGCACCCTTTTAACCACCAAGGTCATGACCAGTTTGAAAGGGATATAATTTTTTTTAGGTTGGGTGACATGGGGAATAATTTGTCTTATAGATCACCTCAATGTAATTTGCTTCACAGTTTGCTTAAGCTTCTGTCAATGTCAGGCAGCAGGATATAAAAAATTTATTAGATTGGATTGTACAAGACTGCTCTTGGTTCCCTGAGGAGGGAATATTAGATCCCAAGGTATGGGATCGAGTAGGTCAAACTTTAAACCAATATCAGCATCAAGGAAAAAGGGTACCGATAACTATCTTTTATATGTGGACTCTCATTAAGGCTTGTTTAGAGTCTCTTCATGAGACTCAAGATTTCCCTTTCATTAACAAGGAGATATACAAGGCCACCACTCAGCCTTCAGCACCTCCTGAGTCAGCTACAGAGAAAAATGAGAGCAAAAATAGCAATATTTTTTTTCTTCCACCAGCTCAGTGGAAGAATAATCCTTCCAATAATCCTTTTAAGGATAATCTGAGTCCTTATACTCCATTATATGCAGCTTTTAAAAAGGGATTGAATGCAGGACAAGGTGATGGAGATCCTATTTTCCAACAAATCATGTCTGTCTATCTTGTTATGTAGAGTCCTGATCCTAATAATCCACAACAGTTAGTAAGGCAACAC
>PVLC010048834.1:0-10634 GCA_004027655.1 Graphiurus murinus | reverse complement strand
ACTGGGGGTTGAACTCCGGGGCATTCTACCTCCGAGCTATACCCCCAGCCCTATTTTTTATTCCTTATTTTGAAACCGGGTCTCACTAAGTTGCGGAGTGCCTCACTTAGGTAGCTGAGGCTGGCCGCGAACCTGGATCCTCCGGTCTCAGCCTCCCGAATGCTGGGATTACAAGCATGCGCCACCACGCCCGGCTCTAATGTATCACTTTTTAAAAAATCAATTTATGCCAGGTGTGGTGACACATACCTGTAATCCCAGTACTTGGGAAGCTGAGACAAGAGGATTGAAGGTTTGAGGCCAGCCTCAGCAACTTACTGAGGCCCTCCACAACTTATTGAGACTCTGTTTCAAAATTAAAAATAAAATAGGGCTAGTAGTATAGAAGAGAGGTAGAATACCCCTAGATTCAATCCTAGTGCCCCCCCCACACACATACAAATTATCAATTCATCTCCCAAATAGTCACTGATACAGTATCTATGAATCTAGCATAGATTCCCAAACTTAGTGGTTTAATGCCCCCTTTTTGAAAAAACAAAAACAAAAAAACTTGGTGCCCCCTGGGCCTTCTACCACCTCCTTTCAATGCCCCTCCCATTTTTTTTGCAGTACTGGGTTAAACCCAGGGTCATTCTACCTCTGAGTTACACCCCCAGCCCTATTTTATTTTTTATTTTGAAACAAGGTCTCACTAAGTTGCTGAGGGTCTTGCTAAATTGCTGAGACTGGCCTTGAACCTGTGATCCTCCTGTCTTAGCCTCCTAAGTAATTATAGGCGGGCACCACCACATCCAGCTAATGCCCCCAATTGTACCCCAGGCTACTACTACACTCTTCAGGGTCACACCATGAACTTCACTCCCCATTTGTGGTTTCATTTTCCAAGGTTTCAGTTACTTGCAGTCAACTATAGTTTTAAAATATTGAATGGAAAATTCCAGAAATAATTCATGTTTTAATTGCATACCTCTCTGAGTGGTGTGATCAAGTCTCACTCCATCCTGCCTGGGACGTGAATTGTCACCTTGTCCAGGGTGTATACACTGTATGTGCTACCCGCCTGGTAGTCACTCTGCAGCCAGCTCAATTATCATATTCACTGCAGTCCTACTGTAGCGCTTTGCTCATGGGACCCTTATTTTACTTAATAATGGCCCTAGAGCAAGAGCAGTGATGCTGGCACTTCAGATATGCCAAAGAGAAGTGTAAAGTGCTTTTCTTTAAGTGAAAGGTGAAATTTCTCAACTTAATAAGGTAAGAAGAAAAAAAAAAAACCTGTAGGCTGAAGTTGCTAAGATCTACAGTAAGAACAAATCTATCTTAAACTGTGAAGAAGGAAAAAGAAATTCACGCTACTTTTGCTGTCGTACCTCAGACTGCAACAATTATGGCCACATGTATGGGAAGTGCTTAATTAAGATAGAAAAGGCAAGCTGGGAGTGGTGGGGCACGCTTCTAATCCTAGCATTTGGGAGGATGAAACTGGCGGATCCGGGTTCGCGGCCAGCCTCAGGTACCTAGTGAGGCACTCCGCAACTTAGTGAGACCCTGTTTCAAAATAAAGAATAAAAAATAGAGCTGGGGGTGTAGCTCGGAGGTAGAATGCCCCTGAGTTCAATCCCCAGTACCACACACACACACACACACACACACACACACACACACACACACACACAAAGATAGAAAAGGCAAACAGGAGCTGGGTGTGGTGGCACATGCTTCTAATCCCAGTACTTAGGAGGCTGAAACAGGAGGATTGCAGATTGGAGCACAGCCTCAGCAACTTAGTGAGACTCTCAGAAGCCTAGGGAGACTCTGTTCCAAAGCGAAAACTAGCTGGGCGTGGTGGCACATGCTTGTAAACCCAGTACATGGGAAGCTGAGACAAGAGGATTGCAGGTTCATAGCCAGCCTCAGCAATTTAGTGAGGCCCTCGGCAACTTAGTGAGACCCTGTTCCAAAATAAAAAATAAAATAGGACTGGGGGTATATCTCAGAGGTAGAATACCCCTGGGTTCAATCCCCAACACCAAACACACACACACACACACACACACACACACACACACACACACACAACTGAAAAGAGCTAGGGGTGTAGCTTGGAGGCATAAATCTGTGAACGACTTGAACAGAAGTGTCCTGACTGATGGCTACATGTTGCCCTGTGCCTAAGTTAAATTTGACTACAAGAATGTAGGAGAAAAAAAAAATAGTCTATATAGGGTTTGGTACTATCTATACAGGTATCCACTAGAGGTCTTGGAATATGTCCCCCATGGATATGGCAGATGCTGTACTCTGAACACTGGTAAAGAAAAGGGAAGAATCCTTCTGTCTGTTCTTGTACTGCACAGTGCTAGGGGACAGATGGGAGACTGAGTCAGTCCTGGCCTGCCCCACCAGAGCACACACTAATAGACAATTATAGACTGAGATAAGTGTGTCAAAGCAAGAATTAGGGGACAAATATGAGGGCGGCCTCTTGTTGAGGACCTGTGGGATGCTGGGGAGTGAGGCCAAGCAGAGGGCCAGGGGAATGAGATGGGCCTGAGGAATCCTGTCGAGGCAGGGGTCTCCCCAGATCCCATCTGGGAGTGCTCTGGCTCAGATCCTGCCAGCACCCTCCTCCTTAAAGTCCTGCTTTGGGCTGTAAGCTCTTCAATGTTTGAACCATTTCTCAAAAGCCAGGCCCAGGGCTAAGCATTTAATCTGCATAATTCCCTTTTATTGTCACTCAATAAGCACATTCTCCTGAGGCCACCGTATGGAATCTGGCCACACAATCTGGTAAGGGCTGACCCAGACTGGATCCCATATCTGTGTCTGGAGTGCATGCCCCAAACCACTGCCTTCTACTCACTCTTCTCTCACTTTCTACCAAGATTGGGACCCTTAATAAATGTGTGAGCCATACTGTTGAGGATCTTGTTGGGGTGTTATTAATTGTTGCACATCACCACACCTCCAAGATACAACCACACTGTTCTGTGCAGCTGTAGTTCATTCATTTTCATCGTTACATAATATTCCACTAGTGAATATAACAACTTATTTATCTGCCCCGCTGGACAGATTTAATAGATGTGTGTGTGTGTGGGGGGGGGGGTATTGGGGATTGAACCTAGGGGCATTCTACTTCCAAGCTACACCCCAGCCCTATTTTATTTTTATTTGGAAACAGGGTCTTGCTAGGTTGATGAGAGTCTCACTACTTGTTGAAGTTGTCTTTGAAACTACAATCTGTCTCAGTCTCCCAAGTACTGGGATTACAGGAATGTGCCACTGTGCCCGGCTCGATTTAATATAT
Source organism: Graphiurus murinus (assembly GCA_004027655.1). Classification (NCBI taxonomy): domain Eukaryota; kingdom Metazoa; phylum Chordata; class Mammalia; order Rodentia; family Gliridae; genus Graphiurus; species Graphiurus murinus. Next base: position 7,321 of record PVLC010048834.1, on the reverse strand, counting down.
TGAGGTTGTTTCCAGTTTGGGGCTTTTACAAATAATGCTATTCTGAGAATTATAGACAACTCTGATGGTGTACACTGGCAAAAGTATCCCTACAGTTTTAGCAATATTGGGTTGTAGGTTGTATGAATATAAAGGCTTATTTGATGGTACCAAACTAATCTCCAAAACGTCTATATCAATTTCTCCTCCTGTCCACAGTGGATGAGGGAAGCTCTGAAGCCTCATCCTCTCCAACCCCTGAGACTGTCAGACAGCTCAATCTTTGTCAGTCCAGAGGCTACATCAGTGTCTCGTGGTGAAATTAAATGCCACGTCAGACCTCAGTGGAAATGCATTTTGCCTGACTGAGGAGAAAACTGACACTCAGAGACAGTGTCCTGCCCTCGTTTGCAGAGGACACACAGGGACACGTGAAGTAATGAGTAACTGGACAGACTGAGGAACAAATGAATCAAAGAAATAGAAAAAAGTGTGCCAGTCCTACCTGGGCCCTTCAGAGGCTTGGGGCGGGTTGGGGGGGGGGGCATCTACTTCCTGCTCAGGCTGAGTGGGTAGGGAGGAAGGCAGAAAACTGGAGGGAAGGGGCCCGCAGGGAAGTCAACTCACCTGAAGTTCTGGGCAGAAGCTGCCTCCCTACGGTAGTCACACTCCCACGCCAGCTCCTGCTGCAGGGCCTGAAGGCTCTGCTCAGCAAACAGACCTGGGGGCAGCAGCATTAGTGTGGGGAAGCCATAGCCTATCCCTGCCTCAGTCCTTGACTCCACAAGCACCCATCTTCTCTTGCCAGTCATGTCTCTGCATCTTCCTGTCTCTCACTCTCTCTCACACCTTTGGTCCCAGGGCCTTTTCCCATTACCTGTGAACTTTCCCACAACTGTGGTCTCTCTTTTTTTTTTTTGGTGCTGTGAATTGAACCCAGGGGCATTCTATCTCTGAACTATACCTCCAACCCCTTTATTTATTTATTTGTTTTTTTATTGGTACTGGAAATTGAACCCAGGGGGATTCTGCCTCTGAGCTACACCCCCAGCCTTATTCTAGTTTTTTTTTTTTTTTTTTTTTTTTTTTGCGGTACTGGGGATTGAACTCAGGGGCATTCTAACTCCGAGCTATACCCCCAGGCCTATTTTTTATTCTTTATTTTGAAACCGAGTCTCACTAAGTTGCGGAGTGCCTCACTAGGTAGCTGAGGCTGGCCGCGAACCCGGATCCTCCGGTCTCAGCCTCCCGAATGCTGGGATTACAAGCATGCGCCACCGCGCCCGGCTCTTATTCTAGTTTTTATTTTGAAACAGGGTCTAAGTTGTGGAGGTCATTGCTGAGCCTTGAACCAGCAATCCTCCTGTCTTAGCCTCCCAAGTACTAGGATTACAGGTGTGTGCCACCAGCCCCCCCCTTTTTTGGTGGTACTGGGAATTGAACTCAGGGGCATTCTACCTCCGAGCTACACCCCCATCCCTATTTTTTATTCTTTATTTTGAAACAGGGTCTCACTAAGTTGCGGAGGGCCTCACTAAGTAGCTGAGGCTGGCCGTGAACCCAGATCCTCCAGTCTCAGCCTCCCAAATGCTGGGATTACAAGCGTGCGCCACCACGCCTGGCTCCGCCAGCCCTTTTTGAAACAGGTTCACCTTAAATTGCTGAGGCTGGCGTCGAACCTGTGATATTCCTGTCTCAGCCTCCCAGGTACTGGGATTACAGGTATGAAAAATAGTGCTCAGCTGCCCTTTTTAATTTAATTAATTAATTTTTTGCAGCACTGGGGATTGAACCCAGAGGCATTCTACCTCTGAGCTACATCCTCAGCCCTATTTTGTTCTTTATTTTGAAAGAGGGTCTAAGTTTCGGAGGGCCTCACAAGTTGTTGAGGCTGGCTGCAAACCTGTGATCCTCCTGTCTCAGCCTCCCAAGTACTGGGATTATAAGCATGTACCACCATGCCGGGCTTTTTAATTTTATTTAGAGTCAAGGTCTAAGTTGGGTAGGCTGGCCTCAAACCTGTGATCCTCCTGCCTCAGTCTTCTTGATTGTTGGGGTTACAGGTGTGTACCACTGTGCCCAGCCTGCAGTATCCCCTGGGCATATCTCTTTTCCACGCATGCACCCCAGTCCTGAGGCAGCTCGTTCATACTGACTCTCACATGCACTTTGCATCTCATCTCACCTCCAGGCCCATTTCCCTCACACACACACACAGTCGGCTCCATCTTCTTTTTTCTTTTTTTTGCGGTACTGGAGGTTGAACTCAGGGGCATTCTACCTCCGAGCTATACCCCCAGCCCTATTTTTTATTCTTTATTTTGAAACCGAGTCTCACTAAGTTGTGGAGTGCCTCACTAGGTAGCTGAGGCTGGCCTCGAACCCGGATCCTCCGGTCTCAGCCTCCCGAATGCTGGGATTACAAGCGTGCGCCACCACACCCGGCTAGCCTGCTCCATCTTCTGCAGGCCCTCCCTCACATGTTCTAACACAGACATGCTGTCCCACTGACTCCCCCTTTCTGCTTGCACCATTGGTCTGCACCTCCCTCTGATTCCCATGTCGCACTCGCTGTGTGTGTTTCTGGACTTCGGCCTAGCCTCTGTCTCTTTGCTCTCTGGCCCTTCCCTACTCCATGCTCTCCTTTCTGTCTCTCGCACACCGCTGTGCACGCTCACACCCCGCCCATGCCCTCCCTCTGGCTCGCCCGGCTACCCCCCTCAGATGCCCTTCCTCTGTAGGGGAAAGAGCAGGCGTCTCACCCTCGGGCAGGGCTGTGCTCATCTTGAGCACAGCCAGCAGGTTCTGCACGTCGCTGTGGATGCTCTGGGCGACACCTGGGTACTGCAGGGGAAGAAGCGGGGTTTGGGAGCTCCACCCCTGGGGGAGCAGGATGCCCACCCCCACCCTGCTGGCCTCCCCTCTCACCTGGATCTTCACAGCCACGTCTGTCCCATCCCTCAAAACACCCTGGTGCACCTGCCCAATTGAGGCAGCGGCAAAGGGCACCTCCTCCAGGGAGGCCACTTTGGACTGCCAGTCTCTGCCCAGCTCCTCTTCCAGGACTCTCTGTGGGGAGTGGTCATGACAATCATCACCATGACTACGGCGGCTGAGGTAATTCCCTGCACTGGACACCTGGCGTGTTAATAACCCTGGGCCTAATAACCCCCACTTTACAGATGTGGAAATTGAAGCTCAGAAAGAAGTCTCTTGTTCAGGTGACTAGTCAGGTGTGGGCAGACTGGGAGGCCCAGCCCAGCCTACTCCTGAGCCTGTACTCCCTAACTATATATGTGCTTGTGGGGACTGCGGTCATTTTCAATTAAGATTGATAACAACCTATTTATTTTTGTGGTACTGGGGATAGAACCCAGGGGTATTCTACCCCTGAGCTACACCTCCAGCCCTATTTTTTTTTTTTTTTTTTTTTTTTGCAGCACTGAGGATTGAATTTAGGGGCATTCTACCTCCGAGCTACACCCCCAGCCCTATTTTTTATTCTTTATTTTGAAACAGGGTCTCACTAAGTTGTGGAGTGCCTCACTAGGTAGCCGAGGCTGGCCGCGAACCCGGATCCTCTGGTCTCAGCCTCCCAAATGCTGGGATTACAAGCGTGCACCACCACGCCCGGCTCCCGCCCTATTTTGAAACAGAGTATCACTAGTTGCTGGGGCTGACCTTGAACCTGTGATCTTCCTGTCTCAGCCTCCCAAGTACTGGGATTACAGGCATGTGCCAACACACCTGGACAATTTCCTTTATTTGAAAAAACAAAACACAGCCAGGCATAGTGGCACACACTTTTAATCCCAGTACTTGGGAAGCTGAGACAGGAGGATGGCAGGTTCAAAGCTAGCCCTCAGCAACTTAGCGAGACCTTGTTTTCTAATAAAAAATAAAAATAGGTCAGGGGGTGTAGCCTGGATGAGAAGGCCCCTGGGTTCCATCCCCATCACAAACAAACAAACAAACAAACAGGGCTGGGAGTATAGCTCAGAGGTAGAATACCCCTGGATTCAATCCCTAGTACCACAAAAACAAGCAAATACAAAAACACTAATATCCCAACTAAAACTTGCATATCACTCATGGTGTGATGGGCAGTTTTTTTTTTTGTTTTTTTTTTTGCGGTACTGGGGATAGAACTCAGAGGCGTTCTACCTCCGAGCTATACCCCCAGCCCTAGTTTTTATTCTTTATTTTGAAACTGAGTCTCACTAAGTTGCAGAGTGCCTCACTAGGTAGCTGAGGCTGGCCGCGAACCCGGATCCTCTGGTCTCGGCCTCCCGAATGCTGGGATTACAAGCGTGCGCCACCACGCCTGGCGTGACGGGCAGTTCTAAGTGCTCTATGTAATATAAACCAAGTGTTCTAGTAAATACATTATAAATTATATACTAATTTTCTGGGCATGGTGGTATATGCTTGTAATCCAGTAACATGGAAGGCTAAAACAGGAGGATTGCAGGTTTGAGGCCAGCCTCAGTAACTTATCGAGATCACTTAAAAAAAAAAAATGGCTAGGAATGTAGCTCGGAAATAGAATTCCCATTACCAAATGAATAAGTAATATACTAAATTATGTAACCTTATGATAGGACTGTGGCATCACTGTGTCTATTACCAAGATGAGGTAAACTGAGGCACAGAGAGAGTGGCAGAGACAGGTTTCAACCCTGACTGTTGTGCTTTGCTGCCTCAACAGAGTGCTGAGTTGGTCCCTGTAACAGAGTGAAGAGCTCAGCACCATGCTTTCATTTGATCACAATGATGCTATGTATGAAGTGTGTACTTTGGTGATCCTCATTTTACAGATGGGGCAACTGAGGCTCCAGGGAGTAGGGCAAGACAGGGAGGGTCGGGCGGTATAGTGGAGGTGGAGTGAGTCTTCTGGCCAGCCCCTCCCCCCAGGCACTCACCAGCACCTGCCAGCGGGGCATGAAGTCAGCGCTCTGGCGGACACGCTCGAAGACACGCTGCAGCTGGGGGCTGAGGAAGCTGTTGTCTTGGGAGACAGCGGGCGAGGGGAACAGGGAGGAAGGAGGCGAGGAGGGCCCCAGGTGAGTATCTGAATCAGGCCTTATGGGTGAGTGGGGTGGGGAGGAAGAGAGGTCAGGGGTCAGGAGTTAGGGCTGTGCTGTACCCTGGATGCTGAGCATCTGGCCAACCTTGAGGGCGGCCCCCCGAACTGTACATAAGGTCTTCACGATCCGCTCTGCGTTGGCCTCAGACAGGAACAGGCTAGAGCCCAGCTGGGAGCCGCCCTCTGGGGGGAGAGAATAACCATTAGTATTACAACCACAAAATAATTATTATAACCCTACTGCACAGCCACCAGAATGGCTAAAATGAAAAAAAGCACTATCAAGTGTTGACAAAGATGGGCGGCAACCAACTCAGACACTGCTGATGGAGGTGTGCTGGCACAAGCCCTGTGGAAAACAGCTGGGAAGTTTCTAGTAAAGCACACGTCCCCTCCCAAGTGACCATGGACACATCTCACAAACATAATGCTGAACACAAGAAGCCAGACACATGAGAACATGCTATCCAATTATAATTATATAAAGAGCAAAAACAGGCAAAACTAATCTTGAGCGTCAGAAGCCAATGACGGTGGTCACTCTTGGTAAAGGGAATGACCAGAAGGAGGCATGAGAGGAACTTCTGGAGACCCAGGGCAGCTCCAGGAACCCAAGTGTCCCTCAGATCTTACAGGGTGGTCTGTGGGATCAAAGAATTTTCATCATAATATTAAGATGCTATATGTAGCCAGGCATGGTGGCGAATGCCTATATAATCCCAGTCCCTGGAGACTACGACAGGAGGATCACGGGTTCCAGGACAAGCTTCAGGAAGTAGTGAGAGTCTCATCAACCTAGTGAGACCCGGTTTCAAAACAAAAAATAACAAAAGGTCTGGGAGTATAGCTCAGAGGTAGAATGCCCCTGGGTTTAATCCCCAGTGTCACATACAAACATGTTATTTATCCTTCTATACTTTCATATTCCCCAATTCACTGAGTTTTCCAGAGGTTCCAGGACATATGAGGATACCATTGCTCTGATGGCTGATGGAATGTGTACATATGTATTCTTGGGTTTTAAAAATTTCTCAGAAGCTGAGCATGGTGGCGCACGCTTGTAATCCCAGTACTTGGGAGGCTGAGACAGGAGGATCTAGGTTTATACCCAGACTCAGCTACTTAGTGAGGCCGTCTACAACTCAGTGAGACCCTGTGTCAAAATAAAGAATAAAATAGGAATGGGAGTGTAGCTTGGAGGTAGAATGCCCCCGGATTCAATCTCCAGTACTGCAAGAAAAATAAAAAAAAAATTCTCAGTTTACAGAGGTGATGGATATGCCAATGACTGTGATCTGTTCATTGTGTATCACATGCATGTACTAAAATGGAATGCTTGAGGCCTAGGTTCAGTCCCCTACACCCAAAACAAAAAAAAGTTATGAGCCAGGCATGGTGGCACATGCTTATAATTCTAGTACTTGGGAGGCTGAAATGGGAGGTTTGCAGGTTCAAAAAGCCAGCCGTGGCAACTTATGGAGGCTCTCAGAAACCTAATGAGACCCTGTTTCCAAATAAGATAAAAAATCGGGCTGGGGGTATAGTTTGGAGGTAGTATGCCTCTAGGTTCAATTCCCAAAACAAAACAAAAGTCACACTACACCCCCTAAATATATACAATTTCTATGTGTCAATTAAGAATAAGAATATTTTTTTAAATGTTCTCAGTTTTGCCATCTGTAATCCCAGTACCTTGGAGGCTGAGACAGGAGGATTACAGGTTCAAGGACAGCCTCAGCAAATAGTGAGACTGCTGTCTTTATTTCAACCTAGCAAAACTCTGTTTCAAAAATAAAAATAGAAATAAAAATAAAAATAGGGCTGGGGGTATACCTCAGAAGTAGAATGTCCCTGAGTACAATCCCCAGTACCACAAAAAAAAGGAAAAAAAAATTCTCAGTTTTAAGCTCTAATACAGTAAATAAAAGTATCAATAAAAATAACCCATATGGTGGGTGTGGTGGTGCACACTTGTAATCCTAGTACTTGGGAGGCTGAAAGAGGAGGATCACAGGTTCAAGGACAGCCTCATTAACCTAGGGACTCTCATTAACCTAAGACTCTCATTAACCTAGGGAGACCATTTTTCCAAATAAAAATAAAATAGGGTTGGGGGTAGAGCTTGGAGGTAGAATGCCCCTGGGTTCAATGCCCAGTGAGACAGACAGACAGACACACACACACACACACACACACACACACACACAGAGATCTTTGGGGTCCACATTCTTTTTTTTTTTTTTTGGTGGTACTGGG
>PVLC010048833.1:0-10622 GCA_004027655.1 Graphiurus murinus | reverse complement strand
GACTTCTTTGTCATTCCTCGGTGATCAGTAGCAGATGGCTCCTGCCACCATGACAATCCCCACCTGGCCGAGGGCGGATGGACTGGAAGTATCCAGGAGTTGCTTCGTCAAAGAAAACGCAGCAACAGGGGGCTTCCTGCTGCCCTCCTGGTCCCATGCCACTGGGCTCCAAATGGTGCATGTGTAAGTTCTGATCATGCGCAGAACACCACCTCCGCTGGGCCGGACAACTCCATCTCACAGGACCACTGCTAGCATTGGATGAGAAAGTAGACGTGTCTGCACAGCCTACAAGGCCTTCCCCACACAGTACCTACATAAAACATATCAGAGGCCTCTGACTTTATTACGTTTCCTTCTGAATGGTATGTCAACGTTGGGATGCACTTAAAAGAGCCCTAAACTCAGAAATCCCAAATTTTGCCCTTTTCTTAAAGAAAAAAAAAATACTATTGTTGTTGTTGTTTATTGTTTGCTTTGCAGCTCTCTCCTCTGCCAGACTGCCTGACCCACAATACGATCGTCTTTCCTTCCTAAGTGCCTTCACACTGATTAGCCTTGCCCATTTGCCAGTTCTGATACTTGTAGATTTCCCCACTTTTCAACGAGTAAATACAACAAGCCGGGAATGAATCATTTAGTTTGGCACCACACCAACCTAATTAAAACTGCGGTTTCATTAGGGCTGCGGCAGGCTGCTGAAAAATACTGTAATTGACCTATTAAAAGTTACTACTTTGGTTCAGTTTGCTGAGCTACGAGTCACCGTGCTGGGATTTCAAGTGCCTGGTTACCTTGACAAAACTAGCCAGGGAGCGAGGAAATCGAGTTAGGAAATCGAGTTCCGGCGAAAGGAGAGAGTCTAATCAAACGGGAGATAGGCAAGGAGACTCCCCATCATGACTACTTAAAGAGAACAAGAAAATGCAAAACAGAAGTTGGGAAAACTCTGGTTATTTTAACTGCCATTGACTGTCAGTCATAATGTGAGATTAGCCCCCCCCAAAACTCAAAGTGAGGTTGTTTAAGGAGATGTTCTTTTTTTTTTTTTTTTAACCTGGTATCATTTCTCTGGCTTTAGAATCTACCCCTTCCCCAGTCTCAGACCATGTGGCTCTGGGGAAGAGAATACCTGGTCGTGAGACTGGGCTGGAGTCCTGAGCTGGCCAATCAGATCATGGCATCCCCTGGCCGTTGTGATGGATTCACCCTAGGACCAATCAGAATGACTCCTGGGACTTTTGTTGGAGGGACCAGGAAAGGTGCCCTATATTGTCCACCTAGTTCACTCACTGTAGAACATCTGGGCTGTGAATGGTATCCATCCTTCATGCTGAGAGGAGGAGACGAATGAGAATGCAGCCCCAGCCAGAGAGAGGTGGGTGGGGCAGGAGGGAGAGGGGCCAAGCAAGAGAAATGAAGAGAAGAGAGGGCTGAGGAGGTAGCTCAGTGGTAGAGGACCTGCCTCGCATGTGTGAGATCCTGCAACGCAAAAAGCAAACAAAAAAAGTTAGCACGGTATAAAGTGCTTAATAGATACTTGACAGATTGCTAACAAGAGAAGAAAAGAGAGAGGAGTGAACAGGAGAGGGAGAAGAAGAGAAATGGAGAGGAGAAAGCAGAGATAAAGAAGAAAAGATCGAATTTTGATTCCACCGTTGGGTCTCTTGGCTCTAGCTGTATGTCTCAGTTTTTTAGCTGTACAAACCTCATCAAATGCATTTAGTAGTTTAATCAGTTTGAGTTGTTTTGTGTTATACACACACACAAAAATTTTTTTGAAATAATATGCTTAGTCTGATTGTAGTTTAAAAACCAACCCAGAATGGACCAGGCCCGAGAGGAACCAAATCACATCTGAACAAGACAGAACAGCTTGAGACTTTAAAAATGGACTTGCTTTAACACAGCACAAGCAAGGCAACAACAGCCACATCTTAGATCACAGGATGAATCACAAATATGAAAACCGAGTCAGCAAACCCGACACTGTGTTTCCCCAGGGAAGACACACACACACACACACACACACACACACACACACACACACACACACACCAGCTCCTTCCACCAGCAACTGGAGCAAGAAGCACACGGTGGACCCTGCAGAGAGACCAAAATTGCTGTGGACACAAGTACACTGTCCAGGTCAGGGACTTCTAGCCTGGGCCGACCATCAGGCTCAGCCAGAAATCTTTTAAGGACACCGATTTCGACCTCCGGTATTGGGGAGCGGGCCAAGACAGCAGAATATTCCAGCAGATGCCCTTTGGGTGGTTTCCAAGATGAGCCAGATTTAGATCCTGTGTTCCAGGCCAGACCTAAATGAGTGGTCGGACACGAGAGGTCCTTTCACCAGAGGCCTTCCAGTTAAACAAGAGGAGAGAATACAGTAGAATCATAGAAGGGCGTCCCAGGAGGGAGGAGGAGAGGAAAAACGAGAACCCAGGGAGGAAACAGTTCAAATAATGCCATGACCATACATGAAAGTCTCACGACCAATCTCACCAACACAACCTCACGAAGAGGGAGGGGGCGGGTATGCTGAGGGAAGTAACAGCAAGTGCTGTTTGGGTCACGTTGCAGCTCATTAAGACACATAACTACATTGTGCCAATAAAAGTACACTTTAATTTATTTTATTTATTTATTTATTTATTTATTTATTTATTTATTTATTTATTTTTGCGGTACTGGGGATTGAACCCAGGGGCATTCTACCTCCGAGCTACACCCCCAGTCTTATTTTTTATTCTTAATTTTGGAACAGGATCTCACTAAGTTGTGGAGGGCCTCACTTAATAGCTGAAGCTGGCCGAGAACCAGGATCCTCCTGTCTCAGCCTCCCAAGTCCTGGGATCACAAGCATGTGCCACCATGCCTGGCTTATAAAATTATATTTTTAAACATATCATTTGAGTCTCGTTCATTCATTCACTCATTCATTTCTCCAATGCCTCCCACTCCCGCCATGCACCCTAGACACTCAGCCATGTACAGAAGATAGAAGAGACCCCATGTTCTACAGCATTTGAAAGCCTAGAGTTGACCAGCTATTAATAAAATGATCGCATACATACATAGGCAATGCCATAGTGCTGAAGACACATTTGAGGGCAGTTCTAATCCAGCATGGGGTGGGGTGAATCAGGGAAGGTCTCTCTGAAGGAGCAATAGCTCTTGGGGATTTAAAGAATGAGCCTGGGCCAAACCTCTGGATGAGGAACGCAGCTGAGCGCCAAGACAGAAGAGGTTCTTGGCACAGGAGCAGGAAGCAAACACCCTCACCAGGCACCTATAAGCCACTTGGAGGCCCAGCTTCTTAGAACCAGGAAGGGCGGAGGGACAGGAGAGGAGGCTGGAGTGGATCCTATGGCGTCTATTCCAAACACAGAGAGAAGACATCAGAAATGGCCACACCGCCAGCAAAAGGGTGCAGGGAAAGCCAGGGCAGGCCGGTTTGCTGGGCCTCTGGGAGCACTTGTCACAAGAACCCCAGGTGTTGCAACAGGTCATTGTTTTGGGCAGGTGTGTAAAAGATCAGCATATGATGTCACCTTTTAAATCCATCTTTATTTGGGAAGGCCCAGGATGCACGGGTTCAAGGAGGTTTTTATCTCCTTGACGACAGACCAGGTTACTTCCTTGGAGTTTCAAGGGCACCCAGACATATTTGAAAATTGAAAAAATAAAGATGACTGGTTCTAGCCAGGCATGGTGGTGCCCGATTGTAATCCCAGTACTTGGGAGACTGAGACGGGAGGATCACAGGTTCGTAGCCAGCCTCAGCTGCTTAGTGATGCCCTCTGCAACTTAGTGAGACCCTGTTTCAAAATAAAGAATAAAAAATAGGGCTGGGGGTGTAGCTTGGAGGTAGAATGGGTTCAATCCCCAATACCACCAAAAAAAAAAAAAAAAAAAAAAACCCAAAAGACTGGTTCTAATATCTCAAGCGGTAAAGTCAAAATTAATAACTGCCTCATTCTATTTCTCCAAAGTGACGCATCAGGCCGGTATCATTCTTTCTACATTTATCATCTATCTGCAAATATTTTATTATGTTGGCAGACACATTGTGTGGTACGTTCTTCTTGCAAGAAATTCCAAGTTTGTACAATGGCTCCTGAGAAATAGTAGCTAAGCATACATTAAGCGGGTTATTAAGAGTTAATTTGCTTCAACAACAAGGTTATAAGACGGGCGTGGTGGCGAACGCTTGTAATCCCAGCATTTGGGAGGCTGAGATGGGAGGATCCAGTTTCGAGGCCAGCCTTAGCTACCTAGTGAGGTCCTCCGCAACTTAGTGAGACCCTGTTTCAAAATAAAGAATAAAAAATAGGGCTAGGGGTATAGCTCGGAGGTAGAGTGCCCCTGGGTTCAATCCCTAGTACTGGAAAAAAAAAAAAAAAGATCAACAAGGTTATAAGAAGTCTTTAGAAAGCTTTGCGGGAACAAGATTATGTCTTGCCTCAAATTTGCGTCCATCTTAATGTGCTTTTATCAGGTTTTCTTAACCTGGACATTATGATGTTCTTGGCCCAGCTAACTCTTTGCTGGAGGGGGTGGGGGTACCCCGGGCCTTAAAGGATGTGTTACTGCATCCCTGGCCTGCCCCCCACTAGAGGCTGGTAGCACCCTCCCCCCACTTGCGACAACCAAAGCTCTCTCCAAGCATTGCCAGTGTCTCTTGGGAGGCAGACATGCCTGGATGGATAATAATCGGTGTGTATGGAGGCCTGGGGCAACAGAAATGTCTCTGATTATATTAGACATTTCACCATCAGTTGCTGGTCCGAGCAACATAACACCGGAGTTAAGAATCTGGGACACTTAGCCGATTTTCCCGAAGGTCGAGAGTGTCCAGCAGAATCTACCTGTAGGTGCAGGTGACCTCTGTAAGCACAGCTGAGCGATCCTCATTAGTGAGCTAAGCAGGGCCCAGGAGGGAGACTCCCTCCTGCAGCTGGGGAATTTATAAGGGCCCTGCTCCTGAGAAAAACACGTAGTATTTTCACAGAGGCAACAGGACACGCAAAGATCGATGTGTGTCTTTGTGAGGGAAGGGGCCTTCCTAATCAGCACTAGCCCGCTGTGTGTTTTGGCTCTGCAGGGACCATCAGAGCCCCAGGCAAGGTCTGCAGGGAGAGAGAAGCATATTTCCCCCAAACAAGTCAACAAGACCTGGAGGAAGAACTCAGCACTACCTCGGAGAGCAAAGTGCCTCCATCAAGGTCCCAAAGAGGAACAAGTAACCACCTTTCTCATTAAGAGGAGGCTGAGGGTGTAGGGATTGAGTTTAGCAATGATAATCAGGAAAGCATGGGGCAGGAGGGGGCGCCTTGCATGGGAAATAAATCCTAAAGCACAACTGGACTTTGCAGCTCATTAGAGGAGCAGCTTTCCCGGTAATCCCAGCAGAGGAGGCTTCCAGAGGGAGGAGCATCCCAGAACTCAGGAGCCTCTGGCTTGTGTCCATGAATTCCTGGAGCCCTAGTAAAGCAATAGGTGCACTGTACACCTTGAAGGCAGGGGAAGAGGAAGAGGAGAAAAGAAAACGAGGCCGGGGGAAATCTGTAGGGCATTCTTCTCAAATCAGGCTATTCCTGATCCTTTTCATCAAAAGCAAAGCACGGTGGGGTGTGTAAAGCCGGGCAGTGGCCACATGGGCAGCCAGGATTCTGAACGAAGAAAGGGGGAAGCCCGAGGGAGACCCCAGGGGCTATGGCCAGGATCCTTTCAATTGTCTTCCTGGAAAAGCACAATTGCATTCGGGTACCGGTTAAGACTTGGGCCAGACTTTGGGGATAAAGAACTCTGAATGGAAATCTTGACCCCAGCACTTGATGGGCTTGTGCATGAGGGGATGTCTTTAACCCCTCTAAGCCTCCGCTGGGCTCCTGTCTGCTGGTGATGGGATGAGGTCCACCCTGCAGGTCTGTCTGGGTTGGTGACGTGCATCCCACAGAAAGGGCCTGGCAAAGAGAGGCCCATCCATACAATTATTAACATTCACCATTGTCCTTTCCCCTGGCCTTTGCAGTATCGAGCAAACATGCACTTATTTATTTCCCTTCTTTGCCTGTGTCGGAACAGGACCATACGGGATTAAGTCTTAGGGGAGCTTTTAATCCTGCGGGGTGTTTGCTATTATGGCTTTGCATATCCGTGTGGCTCAATGACCGGCTCTCTTCTTACTGACCACACAACTAGAAAGCATTTGCTCCTCGCCTACCGGGGTGAGGACTCGAAATTACCTGGGAATAGTTATCAACCCACCGAGGCAAATCCAGTGTTGTGATGGGAACGTTCAAGGAACCTAAGGGCTTAAAAGGCGCCCGTGTCTATGAAGCTATACATAGAACATGATGCGCGTTAAGGTCCTGAGAGAGGACAGAGTGTAACACAAAACACTGATCTAGAGACATCAAAGAAGAAAAGACATCTTTCAGTAACCTCCTTATGGAGCAAAGATTTTTTTTAAGTAACCAGGAAATAGATGTCTAAATTTATATTATATGGATGTCTAAATTTATATTAGATATGTATATACACACGCACAGTCATCTGTTGGTTCTGATTCTAATAAAACCTGGAAGAAATGACTTAAGTGGAAAATACCCTTGCTCCTCTTTTCTCTTTCCCTCCCTCTTTCTCTTCATGTTTTTTTCTCTCTTTTTCTGTTCTGTTTCTTTCTCTCTCTCTTTCCCTTCTCACTTTCCCCACCTCTCCCCTCTGTTTCTCTCTGTTTTCCATGTTGTGTTCTATTTTTCTGTGTCTACCTCTCTCCTCTGCCCTTCCCAACACACACACATACACACACACACTCACCCCATAGTAGACATTCCCCACTGTGCACTTTGCGTGAGGCTTAGGACAAAAAACCTTGGGCTGAACAGAATGCCAATCACAGCTTCCTTTTCCTCCTGGAGTTTTATTTATTTCTCCTAAATACCCAGAGAAGCAGATCAGTGTTCCGTCAAGGACAGAGAAAAGGGAACTCATCCATCCTTAAGACAATGAATCAGAATACCCTCTCCCCTCTCGGTGTGTCCCAAGGACCTGACTTTGCAAACACCCCGACCCTGCTCTTAACAGGTGCCCAGGCCTCAGTCTGTTCCAGACCAGGGTCCTTGTTTCCCCTAGATACATGTGCTGTGAGGACTTCCAGAAGTTTTCTTAAATTCTCATACCATGCCCTCAAGACAAATGGCAACCTTTGATGGCAAGAGTGGGTCAGAATGCAGATAACCACCTGCGTCGTCTACTGCCAACGTTACAGTGCAAGATTCTAGACGCCAAGGACATCATCTGACTATCACGCTATAACTCAGAGAGCTCAAAGAATAAACAAAAGAAAGGCTCTTAGATGAAATCATCACTCTCGGGGGGACATCCTTCACAAGGAAACTGACCCTGTCCTAGTAGGGTCGCTTGGGCTTTTGAGTCTCAGCCTCCTCCTTGGGACTCTGGTCTCTCTCCTCCATCTGTGCCCCCCACTGCTGCAATCCCAGGTAGCTCTGATCAACTGTGCTCTAAAAATATTAACATTTGTCTTGATTCTTTCGAGAGAGACCACATTCATATTATAGTATATTTTAGTAATCATTCTATTCCATTGTTGTTGTCAATCTCTTACTGTGCCTAATTTATAAATTAAACTTTACCATAGATATATTGTTTCTATGTTTAGGAACAACAACAACAAAACCAGTATATATAGGATTGGTAGTATCCAAAGGTACCAAGCGTAGCCATGATTTCAGGCATACATGGAGGGTCTTGGAACTCGTCCCCCATGGAGCAAGGCAGTCCACTGTATGCAGTAGCCATGGTCCTTTCTGCTCTGCTGTCTGGTTCTCCTTGTCTTCTGAGCACACATCAGGGTTGCAGGAGGGCAGAGGTATGCCATGCTACTCAGTTCTGGCCAAGGGGATTTAGCAGAAGTGGAGCCTGCCACTTTCTGCCAAAGCCCTTGAGCACCAGCGTGACATTTCCGAGCAAACTTCCCCTGGGATCATGTGGGGACACTTAATGCAGAGGATCCTCAAGAGTAAAGGCACTGGGGGCAAGGAGCCAAGTACCAGAGGATGGCTACTCTGGAGCGTGGCCCAGAACCATAATGGGGTTCCGTAAGCCAGAAACTAACCACTGCTGGGTTATGTGGCTCCGATTTCTGGACTATTTGTTACTACAGCATAACACAGCCTTCCCTGACTGACACATTCCAAAGAGTTGTAAGAAAGTGAGAAGAGAAAGCCCCTCGAAAGCTCTTGGGACTTACATTTAATAAACACCGTCATTGTCAAATACAACGAACCAATTGGACCCAAATTGAAATCTCTGCTTTCCATGAGGACTTGGCTGATGTCACCCCAGATGAAAATAGTCAGGGGTCCATCAGTGTTACAGTAGAGACACCTTCACATCACAGTGGCTACTGGAGTCAGGGCAGGGAAAGGTGGGGAGGGCTCGGATCCACCAAGTCATTCAGGGACTCAGGGAGACGCTGCGTCCTCTCTTCTCCACAAGGTCACTCAACTTCCAAGGTCAAGTGGGCATCCACCAGGAGATGGGCAGAGGGGTACGGAGGGTTCCAGAGAGAACTTTAGGGCGCCATTCCTGAAAGGGACATATAGTACTTTTTCATCAGGGAGAATTCTGTCTTAGAGAAGAGGTAGATTGGAAATGTGTCTCTAGATAGGCAGCTGTTTATCAGTTATTTATCTCTGACTGGGAAGAGGAACACACGCTATTAGCAGCTAGCCAGCCACTTTGGCACGGTATCCTTTAATGTTTTCTGAAAGCAATTTCCCAAAAGCTGTGAAATATGCTTGCTTCCGCATAACACCAGCTCCCCCAACACTGTGGGAAGCGTCTTTTATCTAGCATACACCCCCAAAGTCGCAGGAAATAGTTATGGTCTCTTTTGTGTTCATAGGGAAGATATCCCTTCCTGAACCTCTGGCTTCAGTCACCACCCTGTCACCAAAAATAGGACCAATCCCCTGCTCGGCTAGCTGCTACTTTCCCCTAGCTTCATTTCTCCTGACGAATTGGTCGATAGATTGATTGAATTTTTATTGAATTTTGCAACACTAGGGATTGAACCACAGGGCATTCTACCTCTGAGCTCCACCCACAGCCCTATTTTTTATTCTTTATTTTGAAACAGGGTCTCACTAAGTTGCGGAGGGCCTCACTAAGTAGCTGAGGCTGGCCTCAAAACTGGATCCTCCCATCTCAGCCTCCCAAGTACTGGGATTTATAAGCATGCACCACTACACCCAGCTAGCGCCCCATTTTAAGAACGAGGACACAGAGGCTTAGTTTAGTGATGTAGCCCATGATCCCACATATAATAAGGAACAGGGCTCAAAACAAGACCCACATCCTCCCAAGGATGCGGTTCAAGCCTTCCTGTGTTTCTAACTTGCCTACTGAAGAAATAAAATTCTTAAGAGACAAGAGAGTCACAGAGTAAAGGAAAAACTGGCTGGCTAACAGTCATGCTGGCTGTCTGGACCCCAGAGTCTTGTAGAAGCAAAAGAAAGCCAGACGTGTTAGCACATGCTTCTAATCCCAGTACTTGGGAGGCTGAGATAGGAGGATCACAGGTTCGAGGACAGCTTCAGCAAGTAATGAGACTGTCATCAACCTAGCAAGACCCTGTTTCCAAATAATAAAATCAGGCTGGGGGTGTAGCTCAAAGGTAGAATTCCCCTGGGTTCAATCCCCAGTACAACAACAACAAAAAAGAAGTGAGAGAACCAAAGTAAGTCAGAGCATTCTCTGGAGGAAGAGGAGTGCCTTGTCTGTGTCCCTCTGGTTGTCCTCCAGAGCAGCATGTCCGGGAAAGGATGGCTGTGGCATCTCTCTGTGAGGCCAGTGGGTGTCACTGCCTTCCCACGGTGCTGCGAAGGGAACGCAGCACACAGCGGCTGAGCAGCACCTGGCTCCAAGCCCAGCGCCTTCTGGACGCCTGACATCCCCTTGCCTGCCACAGGCCGGCAGAAGCCCTGGCTGCAGGACCTTCTCCGTCCCTGATGCTGGGCAGTGCCAGGTCTGTGCCCACTTCCGCCCTAATGGCACCACGCATCTAACCCAAGCAAGCTGCCTGATGGGAAGGTGCGGAGCTGGCAGAGCTCTGGGCTCCCGCAGAACGAGATGCATGCGTGTTGTCTGACGCCTTCTTCCATCTCAGCCGGCTCTGCCCTGAGCTGCAAGGCAAGCTGGGTACTGTCACAGCCTCCAAGGACTCCCTGAACCTGGGGACGCATGACGGGGCAGCAGAGAGCTTCCCTACCTCCTGCTTTCCAGGGCAGAGTCTCCTGTCTCCCCCACACGCAGCAGGCATGGAGGAATGTGTGTGACAGTCTGGGGCGACCGTCCAGTGTCAGAGACCTGAGGCAGGAGGGTTCAGAGGAAATGGACAGCCTGTCTGTTTTTGTGGCGGGAGTGGGGGTTGACCTGCTGAGTGTGAGTGAGTGAGTGTGTGTATGGGGTGTGTGTGTGTGTGTGTGTGTGTGTGTGTGTGTGTGTGTGTGTGTGTGTGTGTGTGTGTGTTTTACTGGGGATAGAACCTTGGGGGCTTTCTATCTCCAAGCTACACCCCTAGCCCTATT